>NMRB01004684.1:0-32754 GCA_002633025.1 Notospermus geniculatus
GATTATTCTGATTTGCAACGTCATTTTTAATTAACATAAAAATATGTTGAGTAGCTGGGATATGTTTATAAACATTTATTGAGCAGCCACCCTCATGACGTGGCCGGCTGGCGCATCGGTAGAGCGTCCGGCTCTGAATCCGGGGCCCCGGGTTCGAGCCTTGCGATAGGAATTTTTATTTTTTTCACGTGTCAGTTTCTCTGTTTATTTTTTTTGGCTGAAAACGTTTTGTCGCAGGATGAATATCTCCCCAGCCCTTCCATTTCCCTACAAATCTGCATTTGCTAATAAATACTTATAACCACAGATCCCCATCCCCATCCACACTACCATCCACATTCCCCTCCCAGTCACCAAAAATATCAACACCACAACTAACGTTCAAGACTACTGGATTTTCCGCCAAAAATTACACCTTTAAAAAGTGACCATTTGTATCCATTTTTAGCTTAGCTTCTCTCATGGTGTGTCGTCCGTCGTCGTTAACATGGGTGGCACTGTAAGTGCGGTTCAGCGTTCATACCGCCTTTTGTTTTTGGTTAATAGATGTGTGTGGTGCGTCATGATTGAGGATAGTGTCGCGCGCCCTCTGCCGTCCAGCCAGCGTACTGGGCAGAGCGCTTTCGTTATTTTGACGTTCAGTTTCAATGAAAAACGACTCATTTGAACAGGAACTTTGTGAATTACATGAATCATAAGGAGTGGGAAACCTCCATTAAAATATCGAGGCCCATAGATGTTGCTTATTCGAACTTTGAGTGACTTTGGAGGATGTTTTGGTAACTTCGTCAGTGTTCAGGATTCGCATATGGTTTTCATGATAGTGTCATGACGTCCCACAGGAGAGTTTTTGATGGTCACATGGATGGAACTTTGTAGGATTGGTGTTGTTTGATATGTTCGAATAAAGTAATAAACAGTCGAATGGGTGTTCTGAATTTGCGGAGGGCTCCAATCCTACCTCAATCCCACTCAAGGAGGAGACTTACCCCCAGAGTTTTAATTAGGTCACTGATATTCGGTCAGGTTAGCGGGTAGTCCACCTACAGGCACGTTTCTAAACCGCTTGGGTTACAAACCTGAAATTTGGTGTACAGGTACCCTATGGCAAAAGCTATCTCTGGACCGAAACTTAGCGATGCTGCTTGTACACTTTGGCCTGTAGGGGGCGCTTTGTGAAAACCTTCTTTTGGCCGTATCTCCTGAACGCTGTTAGCTAGAACCACGAAACTTTTATGGTGGGTTCCTCTGATGAGACTACATCACATAAATCCCGGGGTTTTGATTTGACCTACTTTTCAAGGTCACAGAGGTGAAAGTTCAAAATTCACTGTTTGGTGGCACATTTCATGGCTATTTGACATAGAGTGTTGTGAAGATATATCTAGGCACCCTGCACAAATGCACCAAACTTCAACCCGATCGGACTTCAAATATGGCTGCCAGGAAGCCATCTTGAAAAATGGTCTTTAACCCACATTTCATAAATAGGAGTAGGTAGGATTTAACCTTGTCAAACTGTGTATCTAGGTACCATATAAATATTATGGTAAATTTCAGTCAGATTCGACGTCAAATATGGCCGCCAGGGAGCCATCTTGAAAAATGGACCCACACCTCATAAATAGTGGTAGCTAGGATGCTTTAACAGTGCCTAAATATGTGTCTTGGTACTGTCTTCTTATATGCCAAATATCGGTTCGATTGGACTTCAACATGGCTGCCAGGCGGCCATCTTGAAAAATTGACTTTGGCCATGTCTCACCGGTAGTCAATGTTACGATGTTTCAATGTTGTCTAAATATATATGCAAGTATCCTGTACATGTACATTCCTGCTAAAATTTCAGTCCCAATGAACGTCACATGTGGCCACCAGGGGCCATATTCATAAAACCCTGCTAAACTAGCAGCCAACTAGGCCTTAGCAGGCTGCCAAATGCCTAGTTGCCTGCTCCATAGTTTCCTGCTATTTTCATATTCACAAGCCCTGCTAGGGACAGTGCCAGGTAGTTGTCAACTAGGACTAGTAGGTTGTTAACATAGCAGTTGGCCGTGTCCCAAACCACAAGTAACAACAACGCGTCAGTTTCACTTTCAATAGGGATGGCATGGATTAACATTGTGGCGGCTTGCCACAATGTTAACCCATTTCCCCTTATGGTCACATATCAGTTGAACGTTTATGGGGTGATGACCTTTCCTGTTGGCAAAGTCATGAAAGTCTGGTGAAATTATCCAAATATGTGTTCCATCAACACAACCTTTAGCACCTGAAAAGTTCCAGATACTGTCCAGAATCCATCTTTAATCACATAAACTTGACCTTGTTCAGGCAACTCAACGAAGTTGTTAGCTGTTGACAACTTGGCAGGATGTTGGTTTAGAGACTTGTGTGGGATCGCCAACAACAATTTGAAATGTTCCTGTTGCGTAATACTGTAATGCAATCAGCACCTGCTGATCCAGAAATAGTGCATGATTACGTCTCGTTGGATGATGAATTTCATTTGCTATTAAATCCGTTATAAACATGATCCCTTCCCACGAAAATCGACATCTCTTAATCAATTCATCGTCAGTACAAAATATCAAGTGGATTACGCCTGTCTCTGAGTATTCTTTCCCTCCTCACTGCACGATGCAACTCAGCCAGTTCAAGAATTCGTCAAGGCAAACATACAAAATGAAGGATATAGTTGCCAACTAGTGACTTAGAGGTACCCAAGATCACCTCTAAAGTTAGCAGTCAACATAGCAGGGTGATTCTCCGGTAACGGAATTACAAATCAGAGCGAAATTTAGTCATATTTTTTGCTCCCACCCTTATCTGGGACATACAACGGATGCGAAAGCAGTCATATCCTGCGCATATCAGCCCAAAATATTTTTGAACAGGTTCAAACCAAGTCTACAATTCAAGCTTAATGAGCAGTAGTGTTCCCCAGTTTTGTCGGTAACGGAATTAATCAGAGAGGCAGTGCAAAAGCAGTCACCAACTTTAAAAAAATTCTTACGCAATACCCGCAGAACCTATGATTACAATAACAGTATGATTATACAGCTTAGGTTGTTAGTTCTTAAGGCGGACTTCCACCTGAAAGTTTTCTGTCGCAATTTTTCTTACGGAAACCTATGGAAAATTGTCAGACACTCTGTTGCAGGTGGTCAAAAATTTGCTCGTGTGTCTATTGTTGAGGACTGCCGCGTATTGTTCGAAAAGATTGCAGACATTTCAGCGAGGAATAGAACATGTGCTATTCCAAGCAATAACTGTCGGACACAAAAATAACTGGCCGACATAATCTTTAAAGGCCTCTTCCACGCTACAGAAATTGATCACGCAACAGAGTATCTGACAATTTTCTATAAGTTTACAAAAGGAAAATTGCGACAGAAAACTTTCAGGTGGAAGTCCGCCCTTAGTTCAGATATTAACCGTCACCAAATCTTTCTACATCTAAGAGAAATTAACATTTCTAAAAACAGTGTGTGGTAACGGAATTACAGTAACGGAATTACAAAAAAATTACTTCTGAAAAGAAGGGTTCAAAGTCACATTCATCCCAACTGTATTATGTTGCACTTGGTCACGAGTCATGAACTGGTCAAAATTTTCGTTGCATGGTCAAAATGACCGATTTTTCGATTTTCATATTATGATGACCTTGTACCAGCCCGCTGATATTCGTGAAAGAATCAGTGCAAAATATTGAAAAATAAGAGAGATATCATGATTTATAAGAAACGAATTTAATAGAAAATCCATTACAGACTGAACACATTTTCGTTGTTTTCTCAAAACATATACACCTCAACATAAAATTAGATTAGAGGATTATTTTCCAACAAAAATAAACAGTCTCTACTTTAAAATGTTTGCGAGGTATCACAGCAACCATGTGTAACTAAAAATTTGGATAGAAATATATCATCTCCTTAATATCTCACGATATAAAATCTCATATTTCAAATGCAATTAGACGATACTTCGAGATTGCAATGAATATTTCACCTAAAACCCACTTCTCTTGGCAATAATATGACCCGTTTTTCTCTGATGTCACTCAGCTACTCATCAAGATTCGCTGTAGTGCATTTTGATTACGTAATGAGTGTAGTTTGGTTATAAAGGGTGTCCCAGAAATACTTCGGCGTAATTGTTCATTTTAATGTAATATAAAACACAAATATGTCTCTCTTCATCCAGGTGATGATTTTACACATTCTTTTCCTGTCAACAAGATCAAAATTAGTTCAGAAGGGAATTGATGATATCATCATGGTCATGGGATTCTAGTAAAAACGAACCATCTGGCAAATCCAGCAACATTATCCCGACAAAGATGATACGTTCAACTGGGACAATTGCAGCTGCTGCAGCGTCCCTGTGGCCAACATGGGCTCGATACCTGCTACCTTGGCCAATAGCTTCAATGAATTCATAGTAAAACCCCTGAATGGCTTTACCCCCGAAATTCTGGTTGATGATAATGGAACGAACGCAAGCAAGGATAGATTACCTTTTTGCACGCTTGTGCTTTATTTACTCAACCTCACACTTTTCGATCAACATAAACAGCGTTAGCCAAGCCTCACTTCTCGGAAAACACACCACTCAGTTTGGCGCGCCCCGCAACAACAACGAAGTACCCAGACCAGGTCTCACTCCACAGTTCGCTGGATACTAGGTCTCACTCCACAGTTTCCAGCAAAAGTCAGGGTGGCACGTGGCCACTACAATAACATCACTTGTTGTGTGCAGGAGGAGGTAATCACCTTTATCTTCTCGATTTTTGATGGCTACAACCGAATCTTGATAGATTGTATCATATATGCGCATGGGCAATGAATTCTGCTGATTTTCAGAATCATTTTTGCCAAGGCAATCTGGTCCCTGCTTAACATTTGGTTTTGAGAAGGTGACCATGTTAAACTGATCCACAATGTGACTATTCTCACACATTTCATACTCCTCTCTTAAGCAAGCTGGGCAGTAGCATGAGAGGGGCCTTGTCGCAATTTGCCCCTCGCAACCAAGGGAAATCACACTGTGAACTTTTTGCGTTCCTTTTACAGTCGTGAAAGTAGCACGTGCACGATTTGTTTGAATCTCTGATTTTTCAACGTAGAAAAATCTCCTGCAATGCAGGGTTGCATTTTTTTCAGTAACAGTGGTCAAGTTCGCATTGGCGAAGTTATAGAGGTCTTTTGCATTGTTGATGGTAACCTCATCAACTTGCCTGATGACGGCATTTCTAGCTGCTGTCTTCAAAAACCCGGCAGCCGAGTCGACCTCACCCTTTGCCATGGCCACTCCCCGAGTAATTTCTAATGACCTTTATACCCAAATCAATGTGGCTTCTTGAAACATCACCAAAACAATTACAGCTCTTGTATTGCGATGCACATCCATCAGTACGCTGATGCAGTCTTCGGATGTTACACCCAATGTGCTTCAATTCAGGAATCAGAATTTTAGCCAGGCAGTGATGAACAAAGTTGTAATCATGACTTAAACAGTTTAAGATAATGATTCTAAAATACCTTGGTATCTCGTGCGTATGTTTCAAATCGATAATGCATTAGCCTCATTCTGAATGCAGCGGGTCTGGGTGACACAACCAAGACCCGCTCAGTGTAATGGCGTGCGTCCAACATTTCTCGCTTCGAGCATTCAGCGAGGTAGTGCAGCGAATGTCGGCCAGGTGGATACTCAGTGACCTATCCCAACGAGGTTTTGTACCATTAGGTACATTTCCTGCGGATAATCCGTTGAAGAAAGCGCCTTGCGACCTCATTTCGACTCCTGCAGCTTGCTGCTAGCGCTGCACACAGATGTACACGATGTAGGCACGATGTACAGGTTTGTACACACAGTGCGTGATTCACTGATGTCGCGTCATCGACGGAGCGTCCTCCCTGATATCTTACTAGGCCTATTTATTGCAATCAAACTGCACTGAACCTATGTATACTATGTTTAGTTTGAGGTATTTTAGAATAGAAATTAAACCCTCGGCTTCGGGTCTTGGTTGCGACACCAAACCCGCTCGGGTGGAGCAAAAATTCCGTCCAAACCCTCGGCGAAGCGCCTCGGGTTTGGACTACATTTTAGCTCCACCCTCGCGGGTTTGGTGTCGCAACCAAGACCCTCCGCCTCGGGTTTAATTCCTTAAGCCAATGTTCTTTGACATGCGTTTCATCATTATCAGTGTCATCCATCTCCACCACAGGTCTAGTAACGACCATAGAATGGATTGTAATATGAGTCTTGGTCCAGTGCAGGGATTGTATCTCCTCTTGGAGGAGAGTGACACTATAATTCTCCGAAAAATCCATTTCGATGGCGCATTCGTCTGCTGGAAGAGCTTCCAGAAGCGCCTTCCATTGCCTCCGTTGCCACATGGCTGTAAAGAGGTGCCAGGGGAACAGATGGAGCATTTTCATCAAGTGTTCAATCAATTGTTTTGGGGGAGTCTGTTTTCGCACGATGTCCAAATTCTTCGTGATTTTTCCCGCTTTAGTTTCGAATTCCACCTTTTCAAAGCAGAACCAAGTGACCAATTCACCGGTTTCATTTTTTTCTTCCTCATTTATTGCAAACAGACGCAAGCCGCACTCATCACACTCTTGCTTGAGGCATTCTATCCTGTGGTGAGGAGAGCCCTCTTGTTTCTCGCAGAGTGTTGATGATACCATTTCATAGACATTGGCAAATACAGGTGTGAGTTTTTTTTGTCCTGAAATTCATCAGCGATCAGAACGCTTTGCGAACGCTTACGCAAGTTTGGCAGCAACATTGCTGCAGATCTCTTTCTTTGGCTGGACGGACAAAATATGGTTTATGTCGCCTAAAAGTTGCCTCACTGATCTGTATATCAGCATGCTTTTTCTGGAAGTCTTGAAAAATTTCTCGGTACGTCTTAACGCAGACATGCCTCACATGCTCAAGATATGTTTTAGCACGGACTTGTTTCCTCACCATATTTCTGGTGGAGTCAGTTGTCGGATGACTACCTTCAGTGCACCAGTAGGCAACCATGACTGACCGAGCTTCCTCGGAAATTTTCAAGCAACGTGTTTTACGCTTGATATCAAACAGAGCAGCATCTTGACCCTTGATTATGTTTTCGCGGACATCGAAATTCCTAATTTTGGCACTCAGCTTGCTAACAAACAACCGCTTTGAAACCTTGGTTTTGAGCTTAGCATTTTTTACCGCATCACCCATAAGAATTGCAGCAGCTTTTTCACGGACACGTGAAGCATTTGTACTGCGTTTACCTTTCAGGGCAGCCATTGCCTCAGATGCATCAGAGAGGACAGCGACGCCCATTTTGGCATCAATCTGGCATTCAGATGAGGCCAGGAAACCTTTTTCCTCCAGAATTCGAGCGGTGGTACGAGTTGGAGTTTTAAGCATGGCTTGGATAACTTCTGACTTTGTTCTGGGACTTTCAGAGAGTATCCGTTCATGCTTATACTCATGCTTCTGGATTTTCGAGAACGCTCTGTATTTGACAGTGGATGTTGAGCTGTTAACAGCTGATGGGCAGAACAAGAGTGTTTATTCAATTTTGTTTTGCGGGACCAAGATTTTTCCACACTCAGCACAAGAAAACTTCTTTTTCTCATGACACGATTCAATATGCCTCAAAAGATAGGCCTTCTTTGCAAATGATGCTTTGCAAATTGAACACTTGCAAAGACTATGAATTTTCTGGATTGTTCCTCGGGTGAGAGTTGGTGATGCACTACGTAAAGCAGAATAATCTACTCGTCTTCTGCGGCGAGTTTCTTTCCGTGATATTATATCTGCACATCTTTTCATGTGCTTGATAAGAGTGTCCCTGGGGCTGAAAGGGTAAATGTCGTCCTGGGTATACACAAAGATTACCCAGGATCTCAGTCTTCACTAAAACAATACCCTGGGTGTACTTTTGGTAGCCGAACATCACCCAGCATCGTAGTATGACACCTGGATTCGTGGTTGTCTCGCCCGTGGTCACGTGACCGCCTGAAGAATGTCATGAACAGCTACACTCAACATGTACCGCGGCGCGAGACCGCGAGATTCCACGGAATTTCTAAATAGGGCTCGTTCTTAGGCACAGATTGCGGAAGCCATGGAAGCTGGGTGATGTCCGGGTACCGAAACTACACCCAGGGTATTGTTTTAGTGAAGATTGAGATCCTGGGTAATCTTTGTATATACCCAGGACGACATTTACCCTTTCAGCGTCCCTGGGAGTAAAAGGTTTGCTGCACTTTGAACAGACATTGTTTTCTGCTGATTTAAATCTAGGATTGCAAGTTGTTAAATGCCTTGCGAGATTGCTTTTTCTCGTAAATTGCTTCGTGCAGTGGGCACATGAGAATACCCGTTTGTTGTTATGAATTTCCTTGACATGAAACTTAAGTGCACTTTCATTTCGGAATTGTTTCTTACAAATAGAACAAGTGAGCAATTTTCTCTCATTCACATGTAATTTCTCATGCTTTGTTAAAATATCTTTGCGCATGAAAATTTCCCCGCAGAACGAGCATAGAAAATTGTCCACATTCCGATGATTTCTCAGGTGGCGGGTCAAACTGTCTCTTGAAGCAAACACTTTTTCGCATTCATCACAGGGGATACTAGAATCGACTCCATCATGCCTCTTCTCGTGGCGACGTAAGGAATATTTGTGAGAAAACCCAGCAGCACAGTGACTCCACTTGAAGTGGGGCAATGGGCATGCCAGACGCCATTGTAGCCAAAATGGCCTGAAAGAAAAAAAAGCAGATAAATATTTGCGGCTTTCACATTGAGCCCAAGAATTGAAGAACATGTGCTGCATGCACGCCATAGGCCTACATGTACATGTACACAGGGGCCAAAATTTGGTCCTCAATACATTTAGGTCCACACAGCATGTCCACAATCAATGGCCATAATGCCACTGGTGAGATTATTCATTCATTCTCTAGATACTAAACAAGGACTTGAATCTACCGTAAAGGATTACAGGATTGTTCATTGTTTCCTTCAAAATACCATCATGTCTTTTACGCAATACCTGTAACAAATCAAATGATGATCCTCAGTATATGACACTGGCAACAGAATTGTCAAATGCGACCATTTTTATCACAAGTGGTGACATGTCATGGCCTCAACTCACTACTGCCCTCTCCCAAGTCACTACTGCCCTCTACCTACCATCAAGCACTTTCAAGTGTGATGATCTGCTGATTAAACTTCAAGTTGATGCTCAAAATCACTCAAAAATAGCAAAAATCTAGTACCTCCGCCTGCACTGCCACTTGCTCCACCCCTGACCTTTGTCACATTTTTTACCTTTATTCAAAAACTGCTGAATATTTTTACTCCAGATTTTTAGACATTATACTAGACAAATTTACCTTCCATATGACACTAAAACCAACCTAATAGAGGCTGTTTTCATGATTCTATGAATGTTTGAATCGGGTTGTTTTCAGAAACATGCAACGGCTCCACCTTATCAGTATGACCAGTTCACGACACATGACCACCTACCAACGTCAACGAGCCCTCAAACTGTGCATCAAAACATCATTTTTTGACCTAAAGTAACCACGTTTTTAACTTTCATCACTGATGAATACCTAAATCTTTTTAAAGACACACCTCTACTCATAAAAATGGTGATAATAACTAAGTTACTGGCGATTTGATTTTGGGCCCCTTCTCTCCCTTCGATATGATGACACAGAGCCGACCCAGATACATAATTTGCATAATTTATCATGTAGTAGGACACACTCCACGCAGCGATCTCTCGATATGCTGGTCTACGGCAAAGGTCAAAGGTCAGTAAGAACTGCGTGGAGGTTGAAAAGTCGGCAAAATTCAAAAAAAATCACCCAAAAACTCGGCTGATTTTGATCAAATCCGGAAAATGAAACCTTTCAGACATGGCCAGATATGAGATGCACATTGTGTAAAAATACCAGACTGATTGGTTCAGCTGTTTTGTCAAAAACGTCGGAAAATCGCCAGAAGGAAAGAAAGAAAGAGGCTGAGTGAAACCAATGTGTTCAGCACACAGATGGTGTGCTGAACATTCCTTTTGGTTTAAAATTGATATGTCTGACTTTGTAGACACCTGAAGATGCGATATCCAGGTGAAATATTTCATTTCCGTTACTTATGTGACCATAGGAAGGATTTTTCCTTTGCTGTCTTTTCATTCACTGTACATACGCTGGGCATGGCCGTAGTGTCATGGCCGCGCCTGCGCACTGTCGATGGTAGCGAAAGTTGGTAATGCAGACGTGATGCTGCTGTTTATAAAGTGAAAACTCATCACTGCTCATGGATTTGTGGGTTAACGATTAACAAATGGATTCCTAGCCATGAAACTAGCGCTGAATGGGTCAATGTCGTCCTGGGTATACCTTATGTTTACCCAGGATTATCCTGGGTAATCATTTTCTTTACCCAGGATCATCCTGGGTAAACATAAGGATCCTTAACTCTACCCAGCTTGGGAGTTCGGGCCGAATCGTGCTGTTCGCTCCGATGGAATTTGGTACGTGTGTCTCCTTCGGCAGAGAACATGCAGTAGGAGCATTGCTAAAAAGGGCTGAAAATTATCGCTATACCTCCTCCGGGGTTTGCAATAGGGAGACAAGACCAATCCCTACAACTTTTCAAAAGGGACCGATAGTAAATTCTCAAGGACTTAGGAGCGATAGGCCTAGGTAGAACATGTATAATCCGTGTGCATTTCGTCATTGTCATGAATTTACTTTTTGCAGAACATGCAGTACGATGATAACTCGAAAGGGCTGAAAATTACCGCTATACCTGCTCCGGGGTGTGGAATAGGGAGTAAAGACCAATCCCTACAACTTTTCAAAAGGGACCGATAGTAAATTCTCAAGGACTTTGGAGCTACAGGCCTAGTTCGAGCCCACCCTTCATTTCATGATTTACGCTGAATATCAACCTCACTACACCACTCGGGAACTCCAGTCTGGGTAAAGTTAAGGATCCTTATGTTTACCCAGGGCCGTCCTGGGTAAAGAAAAGGATTACCCAGGATGATCCTGGGTAAACATAAGGTATACCCAGGACGACATTGACCCATTCAGCGAAACTAGCCCTCTCCAAACACACTCATCAATATAAAGCAACAGACTCTCTACCCACAGGGTATTCAAGGACAAACACACTCCCTCAAAATGTGTTCACCGCGGGTCAATATGCTAGTGTTTATCTAATGAATGAAATTTTACGGAAAATTGGAGTCCTAAAATGACGTCAGCATCAAAATGGCAGCAAATACCGAAGCTTCCTAGCACTTGCGGTGGCTTCGGTGACCAAAGTGGCGCTCACATGAATTTAGCTCCCCCTCCACTGAACGGGTATTGCCTAGTAGAAAGAAACACTATAGATAGATCTCTTTTCGTCCTGAATTTGAATATTCCCGGTTTTTAGAGTCATGCTCATGGTCCTCCTCTAGAGAGTTTAATCACAATGGAAACCTTCCCGTACTTCATTTAAATCCTATTATGGGACTTATTACGCACACTTGAAGTCACACTTTTTTAACACTTTCACGCCCAAGACCGCGATATCACGGTATCAGTTAGATGGCCGACACCACCACATTCTTTTGCTCATAACTCAGTTATTATTGGTTCGATTGAGCTGAAATTGGGTGCAAATGAAAGGGAATTAAATTCTACACAAGTTGAGCCCTTTTTCGCGCGCCTTTGCCGAACATGCAGAGGAGTAGGTTAACCGCGGATTTAGCGACATTTTTTTCAAAATTCGCGAAAAAATACTTTCAAATTGGTTGTGTCGCTGGGATTGGCGTTGTTGGAAAGGGCTTTTGCCGCACTATCGGCCTACATGTCCAGTTTGCACGCCACACTACCGAGAAATATTTGGCAAATTTATTTGTACGTCAGTGTGCTTAAAACTGGCCCTGTCGAATGGCAGTGCTGGCCATTTCAAAACGCGACTGTGCGAGAACGCCGCGTCGCAGGGGCTTCATTGACGAATGAAATAACGAGCGTGGTCTTGCCTATTCACTGTTAAAAAATGGCCTCGAAATCATGCACGGTTAAGGAGTAAGAGCAAAATTACTAGACCAATGTCGGACCCCCTGCAAAAAGACAGTCTTTTCCAATAATGGCCGGGATTGAAAGAGTTAATGTAAGGCTAAAGTGCCGTCGCAGAATCCCAAGCTGCACTCTCCGAAAGTTATACTTTAGCCTCACTCTACAAAGTGTGACTTTTCTAAAAAGTGGAACTTTCGGACAGTGTCGGCTGTGCATACGGGTAGTGTCGACGGTAAAAAAGAGAAACCCCGGAAAAAAGGAAGGCGTGAAATGTTTTGGTTGACCAAATGTGTCGATCAAACCAGCCCCATTGTAAGGTGGTGGAGCTAAATACAAAGAGAAAATTTGTATATATAAAAACGACTGTTATAAGCAGGCAAGTGATTAAGCTGAAAGAAAGGAATTTTATAAGTTATGGCTTGTGCATAATTTAAAATAAGCAAAGCTTTGTGATCAACAAAATAAGAGAAAATAAAAAAAAACGAACCGCAATAAAATATGGACGTGCAGGCTTCACACGCAAATGTGGAGCAATAGAAGGGGCCAAAAAACAGTCAACGATGAACGGATGGAATGAAAAAATGAAGAAGAAATGACCGAGGTGACTGGCCAAAGTAGGCCTATGGATGACAATGGTGAAAGAGAAATTCGCATGCAAAGTTGTACCAGCGGGTCACGGTAGATACGGCTTGGAATGTGAATGCCGACAATAAGAAATGGCACCAATGAAGCCTACATGCTCTCCGCTCGCCTACAGAGAAAACAAAACAAAACCCCTAAGAGACGGGATATCATTTGGAATGTGATTGCCGCGGAAGCAAGAGAGATGGACAAATTGTTATCCGGACATCTGTAGTCCACAGAGACTTACGTGTAATAACCTATTCGGTTTTAATTTTCGTTTCCAACAGGCCTTGTTCACCCATAGTCAAAAGTATATGCCCACCTAACTTTCCAGCATATTTCCATGAATATTTTTATAGCCACGTTCTCTTTTCATACAGATAATCTAAGGACACTAGGACACCTTTTAAGACCATAAAAATGGAAATTATCAAACAACTGTGTTTTTGGCGAAAGTTTGAAATTTGGCCAAAATTTCATGTTTTCTTAGTACTCACCTGTTCGGATTGAAACTGATATTGTTTTGAAGCCAATCTGTTTCTGGACAATACAAATTTTCTAAATTCGAAATTGACCAACATTGTGACGATTTATGATGATTTTTCTGTGGAATAAAATCCCCGCAATTCCAGCTGACGCCAAGCCACATTTTATCAATACCCCGACCACGTGCCCCAATGGGGCTATCCAGGGAAAACTACACCTCCAGGTGGCTCTTCTGTGCTATAAGTCCTGGTGTCACTGGTTTCCACAATGGCAGAGTATGGAAAGTGGACTGTTCAGAAACTCAAAAATGAATTATCAAAGAGATGAGCGTCACTTACAGGCAGAAAAGTGATCCAATCATTTTTAACCTGAGATGCCTCCATCATTCTGGTGTAATCATCGTATCAGATTTGATATTTTGTCCATCACACTTTTATCTGATGGCACAAATTGGCTCCTATGACCAGTTAACACCTACAGCAATAGAAACAAGTTCTATCCTTAGGTTTTTATACCCTAAGAATCAAATGAGCTGATTACTTTGGATCTGAGATGTTGGGGTCATGGTGATATCGATGATCGATATCACGAAATTTGATATTTTGAGATAACTTGCCACATTGTCAACTGATCAACATGAAACAAGTCTTAATTCATGCCTGCTTATCAAAGACAGGACTGTGTTAAAATTCTCAGCCTCGTGTGTCCGGGTGATTGAGATATCATGAGATTTTGATATTTTCAAACTTGATAATTTGAAATATCTCTGCCCGTGGTTGAGGTAGAGACATGATATCACCCATATTTAGGTTGTTGAGGATGCCCATTTCGATTATGCAATGACCTTGATGATCAGGTCAAGGTCAAACTTGATAATTTGAAATGTCTCTGTCTGTGGTAGCAGTAGAGGTTTGATAACAGCCATATTTAGTTATTTATTTAGGATGCCAATTTCGATTATGTAATGAACCTGATGATCATAGGTCAAGGTCAAGGTCAGAGGTCAAAATCAAACTTCCCAAAGAACTGATAAATAATGAAACTCACTGAAGAGGAAGACTTTTAGTACAGTAGAGACCCCTATTATAGAGAGATTGAATTATATTCTGGATTGCCCCATTCAGTAAGTCCATTGAAGGGCTAGGGAGGTTAAGATAACGTTCCGAGTTCCGACTCCGATTCCAGAGGACTCTATTTTGGGGAACTACGTCATCAAATACAACGAGGCTTTACAAACCAATTGTGTGTAGTCATTCAGGAGAACGAATAGAACCCGCCTGAGTGGTAAATTTCTCGTCGACTTGAAAAATCCGAATTTTAGCACCTCAGTCGGAGTGGGAGTCGGACCAGATCTTAACCTCTCTAGGTATTTGTGACCAGGGCTTACCTCATCAATGGGAACCACTCTCCACGATCGCCCAGGGCAACTTACACCGATATATGTTAGTCAACACGTAGGCCAATTATTGTGAGATACCCGATTCATAATTTTGGAAAAGGTACCTATTACTCCACTATTGACAATGATTAATGTCAATCGCTGCTTTTGTGGCTTTATTCACCACTGGGTAATGCTAAAATTCTGTGCCTCGAGTGCCTGGAACGAATGGCAAGAACTGGGAAAACCATTTTACAAAATCATCTGAAACTTTGCTTTGGATGACAATTTTAGCATTCTGAAAATTTGTATGTGTCAAGAAACAGATTGGCTTCAAAACTACCAGTTTCAGTCCAAACAAGTGAGTATTCAGAAATACATGAATTTTTGGCCAAATTTCAAACTTTCGCCAAAAAACATTTGTTTAATAATTTTATTTTTTTGCCTTTAAAGGTGTCCTAGTGGCTGTAGATCATCTGTAAAGAAAAGAAATACGTGGTGGCTGCGCAAAATATTCATGGAGATATACCGGAATAATAGGTGGGCATTTACGTTTGACTACGGGTGTATGTTCAATTTAGCAAGTTACCTAGTAGGCCGGAGTTCGATCCTTTCAAACCATAAAGCATTGACGGTGTGCAGCAGACGATGCGATCCCTCGGAACTATACCGTGGAATTTTTGCGCCGCGAGCAATATAGGTCTGATTTTATGTTTCAGATTTCGCTGCTAGGCTTTCACGTTTCTAATATCAACATGGCAGAACGAAAAGGAACCGCGACGCCACCAATACCGCCAAGGACGCGTTGGAGACAACAACCTCGGACAGACGTGGAAAATGCGAGCTATGGCAATGACGGCAGTAGCGTTCACTACGTCGATGATGAATTCTCTGATCAGGCAATAAGTGACATCGACCGTAGCACTTACGACGAGGCCAGCTCTGTCCCAACTCGTGAAAGTCAACAAGGAAGAAAGGTAGAACGAGACGATGAAAAACATCACAATCTCCCGCTTGTTGCTAGTACAACGCCGGAGTGTCGGCCACGGATTCTACGGGCGTTCACAGCTGATCAAGCAGAGGAATACGATCTTAAGAAAAGGGTGGACGGCCAACAAACAGGTCCCACGGGCCATGGGCTGCATCTTGATGCAAGAGGAGTTGCAACACGTGACCAGCCGAGACCAAGCAGTGAAAGTGCCATTTCGTCACCCTCTGGCATTTCGGGGACTGTCCCTCCAAGAAAAAGGCGGAATTTAAGGGAGACGGTCGAGGACTTTATAGAAACGAACAATTACAAGTCGATCGCAGGAATTCTCTTTTCCGCCATCCATGGAGGGTCAACATATAAAGTGAATGTTGTACTCGACCGTTTGAAACAGCACAGGCTCGATGTCTGTCGCGAATCATTTCGGGACAGGTACGAGGGAGGAACTGTACTTCACGTTGCTCTTTTGATTAATCAAGAGGAAATAAGCCGTCTGCTCATCACGAAATGTCCAGAACTTATTTCTGTTAGATATCCGTCAGGGAAATTCCAAGACCAGACAGCGTTTCACATTGCAGCACCCAAAGGGCAGTGTGAAATATTAGCCCTCATGCTTGCGCATTGCAAGGATGGAGAAGAGATAAACAATTTACTCAACGCGAAAGCAACTGGTACGCACTTCACGGAAGTTAACCCAGCGGGCGCCTTTGCTCTCACTGCTGCTGCGTGGGGTGGCCACTGCGAGACGTTGGGTATGTTGATAGAAAAGGGGGCAGACCTCGAAGGCCGACTTCACAATGGCAACACGGCCCTGCACTATATTGTCACACTGTCCGCCTCATATCCTAATAGTGACATACCCAAGAAGCTTTTCGACGTTGTGTGGAACAAGTGTATTAAGTGGTGGGAATGGCGGAACCAAAGCGGAGGCCCACAACACTGTCCGGTGACCAATCGACGGGATGAAATGGTACTTCGGCTTGAGGCATTCCGATATCTCCTCGCTATTAAGAACGACGCCAATCAAAACATTATATCCCTTGCCGTCAATCTTGCTTCAAACCTTACCAAACACATTTTGAAACATGTCCACAAACTGCCGCAGATAAAAGCCCCGTCATCCTCAACTTATGACGTCACGGAGATCACAAGTTTTGGCCTGCCTGGTGGCCATAGGTGCAGGTATAATCCAGACAGTGTCCTTCACATCCTCGGAAACACGACAAACCTCACGATCAGGCATGAAGATTTGGACAAAGATCTTGTCGAGGAAGAGCCGATCAAAACGCTTCTGCGGATGAAGTGGAGGACATATCGCATTATTTACATCATTTGGCTCTTCATCCACCTTATTCTCATGGTTGGCCTCTCAGTTGTTTCCCTGCACCTTCACATGCCAAAAGAAAACAAAACTGCTGAGTTTGCGTCTGACGAAAACGCAACTGGTAACGCCACCTACGGCGAAGCTACGGAACTGCCCACAGGAACCGGGAAGCGACGTGTTCATTCGTGGTATTTAGTGTTCAGCCTCATCCCTCTGATTTACCTCATACTAGAAATTGTGGACATTAGCGTTACTTCGTACGGCTTCTGGACGTCCCTGGGCAGGGGATTCATACGTGCGTTACGTCATTTCATAAATGCCATACAGTTGTCCCACGGAAATGCCCCCTATCGGTTTCAACTCGTCCTCTTCAGCGTATTTGTAGAAATCTGGGTTTGTATGCATATGACACGGTCGGATGACCAGGACATCCCCCTGTCAGTCGCCATGATACTCGGCTGGCTTTTCATGGTCTTCTTCACTAGGGCCTGTCGTCACACTTGTCGATTCTCGGTTATGATGCAGAAAATGATGTTTGATGATTGCATCACCTTTGTAGCGATATTCGTCTTTTTCTGGCTGGCTTTCTACACTGCCATGCACGTGCTGCTCGAAGATCGAGCTAGGCTTGATGTGAAGGTGTGGAACAGCAGAGATGAAATATTGAATATGATAATTGACGTCCGCGAGAAGGCAATCCTAGGAATTACAGTGGTTCTCGTGTGTGCTGCGGTGTCCGTCATTTTGTTGTCAAACATGCTCTTAGCAATGATGAACACTTCCTACGAGGTCGTGAAAGGCTCAAAGATCAATATCTGGCGATTCCAACAGTTGTCGATCATGCTGATGTTGGAGCGACGGCTGTGGTGGTGGGAATGGCTTTGTGAGAGATCCCAAGATGGCGTCAGCGTCAGCCGTAGAGCAGAAAATGACACGAGGCCAAAGAGATTTTACTTGTCAACTGCGGAGACACCGGACTGGAACGAACCGCAACGAGGATCTGGTAGGAACCCTGCGAGTAAAAATCTTTTGTCGGATACAGAATTAGGAAGTGAGGTGAATAGTAGGTGTAAAGAAATCTAGAAAGTAGGCTTGGTGCTACACTCAATAATTCAGTGGTATAGGCCTCCGCTCGAAGCTGTTATCCTCAACCACTGGAACACTTGGTGCCAAAGTCCGTTTCTGAACACTAGATGTCACTACCAGTTGTTGATGAACGGGCTCGATCGACGAGCCAATGAGCGATCAGCCAATAAGAAAATGTTTCATGTTTTCCCCTTGTTGCGTGAAATACTGGTCGCTGATTGGTTGATGACAGTTTGTGCCATCTAGCGTTCAGAAAATGAATAGGCCCCATCTGTGCCAATGGTTGAGAGCGTATAACTAGTATTAAGCTCGGGGACACTGGGGGATGAGTGTAGTTTGGTGGTTTATTAGTGAAGGATTTAGAGATATAGTTCATTTGGAAAAGTGGAGATCTTGGAGTTATCACAATGGGATTTGGCGATGTGGTACCGTACTGACTGGAGATGTGTCCTGATTGTAGAATTTATTGTGAATCACCAATGTGACTCCAGATACGTCATTATGATTATTCCGCCGTAACCAATACTCAGTCTCTGGGCTCAGAAAGCCAAGCTCATATACTGGACGAAATGTTTCGTTGATGGCGACATTTTTTCCAAAAAGGAGAAATCAGTGCCCATATTCATAAAATCATGCTAGCTTAGTTGGTTACTAGTTGTGTACATTGGCTGGTACAGACTGGCCACTTTAGGAGGCAGCTAAGCCTATGGCATATCTGTTGCAATATTCGGTAAAATACAATTCATTCGGTAAAATTGCATTATCATTCGGTAAATTGACATTCCCATTCGGTAAAATGATATTTTCATTCGGTACAATGACATTCTTATTCGGTAAAATTTCATTCTCATTCGGTAAATTTATTTTCATTTGGTAAAACTGTTTTCAAGAAATATAAGACCCTGGTGCCACGAGGAACGTGACATCATTGCCAAAAGGAAATCCTACGTCGAGACGAATGAAAAGTTAACACGGTTCTTTAACCCTTTAGTGCCTGAACCGGTTTTTTTGTAGGGAAAACCTCTAAATCGTGTCTGCAGGCCATTTTCGGGTGTATGTAAGACAAATATGTATTTTTTTTAAAAAATTGCATCAGCCAATCATTTTCAAGCGGCCACATATGTGGACACCAGGTTATGCAGGAATGATTCAGAATCAGCCATTTTGTCTCATAGTACATCAACATCACCATGATCATCATCATAATCAAGGAGGACATCAACTTAGACTACAAACAGATTTTAATCCTGTTACAATCGCCAATCACGGAAATAAATCGAAAAGAAATTTTGAAAAAATCATATTCCTCGACGGCCTGTTGTCCACATATGTGGTCATCACCTTCAACAGCATTGCACACTGACTAGTGCTGCCCTCTGTCATTGATAATGAGAACTAAATGTCCACACATGTGGGCTTTAGGCTTTTGATCATGTCAAGTGGTGTATGTGGGACATATTTTTATTGATGTGTGATATTAACAGTTATTACGTAATGTACACGTTTGTGGACAATAGGCACTAAAGGGTTTTAAAACAAGTGCGATATTTTGAAACAAGGAAGTTACATACTGTATACATTGCATTTGCTGGCCACCAGGAGATCAAAATAGGCCTATATTCATCATTTTACATATGTGACCTGTTCCAGCAAAACCATCCAAAAGTCGCCAGGTACCAATTAGCATAAATGTCAAAAGTAAAAAAAAAATTGAAAAAAAAAATGTTTTCAATTTTTATTCGATAGAAAGATTGTGAACATATTTCAAACACATTTCTTCGCACCAAAACCCTTATTTCGATGATTCGAAATAAGGTCAGCTTCGCTGATTGGCTAGTCACTAATGCGTCATGGATCTCAAATGTTGGGTGACATAGGCCGCAGGAGGAATATGGCTGCGCCCAGAGAACCTGAAGCATGATAATTAGCAAGGTGAATCGGCTCAATTTGTGTTGTCAAGTCAATTTATAGTGTCTTAAATTGGAATTCCAGGCAAGTATGTTAATATTCTTTCGATTGGGGATGAAATTATACCATTAAAAAGTGCGGTAGGCCTAACAGCAAGGGCTACAAAATACTGTATTGATTTTTTTTTGCATTGATTGTGCATTGTGTTCTACGTCATCGGCGGTAGATTGTCCGCCATGATGGTTTTACAAGTCAAAGTAAATCATACGGACCAGACTCTAAAATTGGAAATTTATTGGAAATTGCAAGAGTCTGGTGGCACGAGACTAATTTCTAGAGGACTTAGATCTTTGTTTGCTAGACACCCTTCATCGATCAGGTTGTCAGCATCGCCTTCCTAGACCATTGTACAGTGGTCACCCTGCCAAGGTGGGGATTCCCAACACGTCACTTGAATTACCCAATCACAGCCTTCGTTTTCTTTGCCTTCCCAGAATTCCGTTTTACCGAATAAGAATGGGTTAAATTTTACCGAATGAAAAGAGTTTTACCAAATGGAAGTAAATCTGACCGAATGGATACTTTTTTTACCAAATGAAAATAAATTTTACCGAATGAGAATGTAATTTTACCGAATAACAATGAACTTTTATCGAATGAATTTGTAATTTACCAAATGAGAATGAAATTTTACCAAATGAATTGTATTTTACCGAATGCGAATGAATGTGTGACCGCCCCATAGGCACACGTCCGTTGGAAGACAAGGGGTGAATGACGAACAACAAAGATCGATATAGAATATGACGTAACGAATATGTATTATAATGTCTCTCAATATAAAATCCACTCCACACTTCGACAGATACTTCGATTTGATACAATCAGTAACGGCTCGACGTTGACAGCAATGTCAACGGTACTCTTAACAGCCCTCTAAACGGGACGATGATTATTCCTGCAAAATAATAATCAAATACATGTAGTACTTAAGAATCGCGTTTCTTACAACAACAGGTAATATTATCCATTAAGCCTACTACTTAACGAAGCGCCCACTGATGTCTAGTGGTAGCCCATCAGTGATGTCATCAGATACGCCCCTTTTCACTTACACCATGCGCAATGCGCTGAACGTCACAACTTGGGCGATAAGACAATATACCGGTATTTGCAAATATACTACATGAACCATTCTCAAGATGATCTCGATTAACCCTTACGTGCCCGGAATAATTTGAAAAGTGTAATTTCCTAACATGAATTTCTGATGTCTCTACAAGAACGCACCTAGCTCCCAAAATATGCAACCAAAACTGGTGACAAGACACTCATTCTGGAGGCAACTAAATGGGCCACGACCTCATGCAGGTTTGCTTCTTCCAAAATGTCTGTGAGAGAAACAGGCCAGAGCCGAAGATGCAACTTGTGAGGGAATAGTCACATTCTGCCTACGTTTTCGTTAGGTTGCCAATCTTTAAACGTCTATATCTCGATAACCGTTGCTCCTACGCTCTGAAAATTGGTCAAAATAGAGCTACTTTTTTCTCCTCTTTCTTTTGGCGCTAATCGCGTCGCCGTAGCTGCTTCCGTTCCGGAGATATGGCCATTTTGTCACAACGAATCAGATTTGCACTTTGGAGTCTGTCAGTCTAGACCCCGGGACAACCGTTAAAACGTAATTTTAGCCAGGTTTCTTCAAACAGAGCAAAATCGCGTATTCGGGGGGGGGGTAGTCTCGCATTAAAAAATATGCAAACAGAACATCAATCGGTCCACTGGTTACGATTCTATGTCAGTTTGAATGTCCGAGGGTGTGTGGTTCAGGCCATGCTCGCCAAACGGCGAGTTTCGGCGCGTAAGGGTTAAACGAACATGTAAAAGTTAAAACGACACGTTGAGCTACATCAGCGACTGGGGTGACATCACCCTATGGTGAAAGAACGCTCCACACCAACGCTAACGATACAACATCTCACACAGTAATTTGGCTCCTTTTTACACATAATGATAAATATTCGTTCACAAGGTTCACATGATGTGTCGCTGAACGGGTAAATGTCGTCCTGGGTATATACAAAGATTACCCAGAATCTCAATCTTTATTAAACAATACCCTGGGTGTTGTTTCGGTAGCCGAACATCACCCAGCATCGTGGTATGACACCTGGATTGGAGGTTGTCGCGCCCGTGGTCACGTGACAGCCTGAAGAATGTCAAGAACAGCTATACACTCAACAAGTACCGCGGCGCGAGACCGCGAGATTTCACGCGATTTCTAAATAGGACTCGTTCCTAGGCACTGATTGCGGACGCTGGGTGATGTTCGGCTACCGAAAGTACACCCAGGGTACTGTTTTTGGTGAAGATTGAGATCCTGGGTAATCTTTGTACATGTATATACCCAGGACGACATTTACCCTATCAGCTGATGTGTCACCTAGTTCTCTGTCTTGAATCTTAACTTCCTATGTTCCTACGGCATTGGGCCTAATATGATAACTACCAAAATAATAATATTCAGGCAATGTTGGCAATACGGCAGACAAACTCGCCGTGCTGCTCACTGTTGTTGTTGGTTTCATAGCACTCACTAGATATCCTATACTCTTTACGACTTCGAGGATTTCCTCTAACTTTTTAATATCTTCCAGCGGGTTTCAATAAAAATGACGGAGTCGTCAACGAGAGTGACTGCACGTTCCGACTCCATCCTATAGCTTCTGTCCCATGCAGAAAATCCGCCCCTCTCGGTGTCACCCGATGCGGCCCAGAATCTGCATGAGACAGTAACTGGATGGTACGAGACCATTCCTTAAGCCTATTCCAGAAAAATACCAGGACATCTCCTGATGTGAATTCATGTCCTCAAACGACTCTACCCTTATATGGTCATGAGATGAACAAATATGGTCATGAAATGAACAAGTATGGTCCTGAAATGAACTGCCAACAACTACAAAAAAATTTAAAGGATGCTTCCAAAAAATCATCCCGTCACAAATGTAATTTTACCGAATGAGAATGTCATATTGTACCGAATGAAAATGTCATTTTACCAAATGCGAATGTCATTTTACCGAATGATAATGTAAGTTTACCGAATGAATTATATTTTACCGAATATTGCAACGGATATCATGCCATACGGTATAAGCCTAGTGTCAGGTTCTTCGTGATACCAGTAAATCGAAGTCTCGAAGTCGGCAGATATGGTTCATCTACACAATTTATTAAGGGCGAGCTGTCGTTTTGAATTTTTGAAATGTGGTCAGGCGTTGTAAATAAAAGATGTCAAAATACCATAAAAGTACAAGTTGTATGACGGAAATGAAGGCACCTCTGGGGTCTATAAGTCAAAAGGAATTGAATGAGACGCATCTTGGAACGCACTAATTAGCTAATAAGTTGAAACAAAAGACTAGTAATCGGCACACTTTCCCAAAAATGTTACATTTTGAAGATCAAATGACATGTGGATCATAAAGTTCGAGTTTTGTTCTACTTAGTCCACCCATTTTGATAGCAGTATTTTCAACAGGTATAGAGTACTCGGCATGTGAATTCCATGATTGCTGCCAGATTTTCCAAAACGGCGGCCATATTGGATTTGGATTTTACTTTCCGGTTGTCCTTCTTGTACTGAGCGTGTATGGTTCACATGAAGAGCATGTCAGGACACCCTCGTCACCCCAGGTTCTATGTGTTTGTGACATTGTTGTCACACCTTCAATGTGTCATTTACACGCTCCTTCTCCAAGAAAATTGTACCTCTTTTTCGTGTTTGGTGAATTTCTTTGTTTATGATTATGTAATGTAATTAAGCTGTGATCCTTGGGACGTTCCTCATGTTCTGTGTCCATAAAGCAGAGTGATCGCATTGGACCATAAAAACAGTCAACTGGGGGTGTCTTTATTGCTTTTCTCAGAGGGGCCTGGATTGAAGCAATATGGAAATTCAAAATGTCAGCTCGCCCTTAAGCAACGGAACGGAGCCATCTAAGGAGCTCGCCATCACCAATCAAAACACACGTACAGGAAACTGAAACAAGAATCAGAAATACAGAATAAGGCGACATATAACCCAGATTCTCATACACTGTACAGGTTAAAAAAGAAAAGCCTGCCCTGTTTCACCTTCTTGGCAGAAATGTGCCAAAACCAGTGGCTCTAACAAATCCCTTACCTGACACCCAATCACATTCATTCAAGCATTCAAATTCCTTATACTAATTCCCCCATTCAGCTCGCACCAGAGACATGATCACAGTTTAACCCCTTCCAGAGGAAGCTCGTGACACCTAGCAAGGTTTTATGAATATGGGGCCAGGCCATTCGGGACAGGAGGGTACAGCCGGGACTACAGCAAAACAAAGACGCCAACAATTGCCTTCCTTGCGATATACTTTTCTCTAAAATCTACGTTATTTACTCACAACAGGACACCGGTATTTCTTAAATTCAGTATTGAGGCTATGCACTGACGTCATCAAATGACGTCATCAATGGGTATGACGCCACGTGTTGGATGTAAAATGGACGGAGCACGTGGTCAGATGCACTGCGTCAGCATGTCACAACGTTCCATCCAACATGGCGTCACCTCGCTGATGACGTCACGTGCATAGCCTCTATAACGCTTTATTCTCCTGCTGAACACCTTCACAACAACAACTCACAAATTCGTAAAACGGAGGTCCAACTGAAAAATAACTGAAACACAACTCTCTTTCTAAAATTCAGTGCACAACAGAAAAGACGCATTACTCAATGCGTATTCCTACGCATTGAGGAAAGGAAATAGTTCGTATAACTACAATTTCTCTAAAATCACTTTGCCTGGAGGCTAGATTCACTCTCTATGGGAGGTACCACCAAAAATGTAAACAAACCCCGCGAGCCATTTGCTTTAAATTCAATGAAAATATAACGCTTCCTATAGAGACTACCAACCTATAACTATTCCTTGGCATGTAATTCACACAACCAAGACGACCGAGCAACACCAATATCCAAGGCTACTCTCAAAAGAAATATTTCGAACACACATATTAGGCTTTTTAATACAGAACTGCTACCTAACCGGAAAAAACTAATTAAACTCAGTGTGGCGAATGTCGACTTGCCACTTCACCAATCTTAAATCAACTCACGTATTATAAACGTCGTAAAGAACAAACTGACTCCATACATCGTCGTGCAGACCCTAGTGCCCCAACAAGTCAGCTGTGAATGACTCTGGCGCCTGCGGATACACGTAGTGATTCAAGAACACCTCTTTTGTCTTTCAACGTCCAATCTGCATTGCCGTTTCAGGCGCCACACCAGTTTGTACCGCGCGCGTAGCCCCTGTGGGACTACTAAAGTCCGGCGCAACCTTGGCGCGACCCAAGGGAATGCGGAAGTAGGCTTACCACAAACCAAAGGCTGACCACAAATCTTATTCAACACACGACTCTTGAATAACCGATTGGACAGCGTGATCAAATTATACTCTGCTCCACTTTTACACGCAAAAACGAAAATTACAGACAGCAAATCTCTCATGAGTCCTTTACTAGTGTGTAAACGCTGTAGAATGGCCGTAGAATGTATGAATTGCGAATAGACTGTAGTGCCCAGTCATGTGCAGGCGATCGTCGTTGGTAACGCGGGGGTAGATGGCGTAATTAGGTAGCCGCAAGCTGTTGTCAGATTTCGTATTTCCGCATTCCCTTGGGTCGCGCGAAGGCTGCGCCGGACTATTAAAGACTTAGCCGCGTAACCCTGGTTGCCTAATCCAGCCAAATCTATCACCTCTTGCAGGATACGACTGATCTTGTCTCCAGACACCATTGTATGGACGCCTCAAGGAAACAAACAGTGGTTTAGTGTCACTGGGCCTTAAACTCGCCGTACGACTTATGTAGCCTAACACATCGGACAGGACACTGGGTCAATCATCCGGTTGCCGTGGTTCCCAGGTACTTTTACTTCAAACCCTGTTCGATTCGTATCATTCTTTATGCCGAAGAAGTGCACCGTCATACATGGAACCATCTCCATGAAAAATAACACCGTCCACAGACATACTAGACCTCTCAAACGCAGACGTTTCCTGATTATAAATCATGCCTTTCGGGGCTAGGTCGGAAGTCCGAGTCATCTATACTACTAGCAAGTACCCGTGGCGATCGGCGATTGTGAGTTTGGCCGAGGTTGGAATGCACGGCCCTGGTGGAATAGGTGCACCAAGGGATGCAGTAGGGAGAATTTAGTAATCGAACGATACTGATAAAAAAGTAAAATTGCGACCAAAACCAAGTTCTCTTCGCAAATTAAACCACCCGTTGCATCAGGATATGGTATCCTCTATTACCATGCCGAATTTCGAGGCAAAACAAAGCTCCTAAGTGTGACTTTATTGAGCCGACTTCCAGCATTATTATATAGATAATGGACGGTAGCCATGTTGGATTTTGTTATCAACCCGAGTTTACCTGTTATCTGCTATACCTTGCTATGTAATGACTGTACACAGTTACGGGGTGGACCGGACTCTCTGCCCTATCTCCTCCTTAGTTAGGGCTTGAAGCCTACAAAGAGCGGCCTATGTGTACAGTACAATA
This sequence comes from Notospermus geniculatus, assembly GCA_002633025.1. Lineage (NCBI taxonomy): Eukaryota > Metazoa > Nemertea > Pilidiophora > Heteronemertea > Lineidae > Notospermus > Notospermus geniculatus. Next base: position 26,501 of record NMRB01004684.1, read on the forward strand.
GGAGGAGCATGTTTTACGATATTTTGCTTTTAAAAGAAATGCTGGTTTGTATGAAAAAGAGAGAAAATCAGATGAGTGGTCACCTGCGCTGCCATCTACAAGAATGGCAGTGACCTACTACCAACAGATACACGGTGGGATGCATGTGAACCTAGCTATCATGAATCTGGGTCACCTTCGCATTAGCCTGGAGATAAGGCTGATTGCGTAATAACCCAGATGTGATGCTGCTGTTTAGAAAGTCAAAACTCCTCCCTGCTCATGGATTTGACGGTCAACGATTAATAAATTAATAAACTACCCCTCTCCAAATAAGCTCATCAATAAAGCAACAGACCCTCTACCACAGAATATTCTAGACAAACTCCCTCAAAATGTGCTCGCCACGGCAAACTCCTCACAGCGCCACCTATCTCCATTCTTCCGATATAGTGACACTGCACCCAAACCGGTACTATTTGCGCGGAGGACTGAGCAGACGACGTCAACAAAACACACCGAAATAAGGGTTTTTTGTGCATGTCAACAACTGAATCGACATGTATTAGCCCTCTTAGATTAGTAACTTCTATAACAACAAATGAAAATGTGATTTAGGGGTTGAAAACGAATGTTTTATCGAGTCACTTTTACCCCATGCATCGCTGTGTACAAAAATGTACAGACGCGTACAGCTCGATTAAATGTTAGAAATTGCCCTTATTCGGGCCTAATAAACTTACCTGCGTCATACATTCATCCACAAGTGTTTCGAATATAATATCCATTCAGATTTTACAGGACAAAACCTCCTGATTAAATGAAAATCGCACGAAATGATGGTTGAAGCGAGGGCACACATGATGTTTGCAATAAACGGCAAATACACGTGCTCTACGATATACGCCTTCCCATTGGTCCACAGATTCAGTGACATCTAAAACGTGGCAGGATTCAGACGGAACACCGAGCCGAATCACCGCCTTTCTCGTAAAATAGTTCCGAGAATAATATTTCATTCTAGCGAAGTGTTTTGCTCTTTTCTACAACTTTTTGGCTTTGTGACTTTGTTTTACTAGCTAAATACTGTTCTCAATATTTTGGTATAAAATTGGCGAATAAATGTTTTCACAACATTCTTGTGAAACCGGCCAAGTATTGGTTCCAGAGACGTTAGTGGAGCCATCATAAAATGCGGAACGGAACTAACGGCGATTGGAACGAGATTGTCGCCACGGGTCAATATGCTAGTCCATAACCGCTTTCATTCTCAACCACCGAATGGGCAACACCTCATTAGCTTGAACGGCTCTATGGCTGAAGGGGTTATTGTCGTCCTGGGTACACATAAAGTGTACCCAGGTTCGATGTCGTCAAGTGAAATTGTACCCTGGGTCCACTTTCTTGTTACAAACTGTACCCAGGTTCTGATTTAGAGACCTAGGGACGAGCTTATTCTCAGGATTTCGTGGGATACCGGTACGTGAATTAGCGTATGTTGGTTCCAGGATCCTGTTGCTATGACACATGATCAAACAAACCCATCATGGCCATGCACAGATGACACATGCACAGTCATGTAGGCCTACATGGAAACGACACGTTTTCTTGTCTAGCTGGGGAGTTAACTTTCTCTGTAACAATCCGAGGTTGAAAACTGTCCAGCAGCTAGTCAAAAATAAAACTCTTTCAACTTCTGTTCTTTAGCTTTTTTCGCGGCCATCTTGCATGCACAATACAATGCAATATAAAGTGACTTCACCGAGAACAACCTCGCCCCGAGGCCTGTAAATCGGAACCTGGGTACAGTTTGTAACAAGAAAGTGGACCCAGGGTACAATTTCACTTGACGACATCGAACCTGGGTACAGTTATGTGTACCCAGGACGACAATAACCCCTTCAGCGGCTCTATGGGCATAGGCTTCGTACGTAACATTGGCTTAGACGTACCAGTCTTTATCAAACCAGCTACTAGTTTCTGAATATCACCATCATGCATGGGAGAAGGCTTGCCCATGGCCTCAAACCAATGTGTAAGTGCCGCACCAGCAGTGCACAGCTGCGACTCCGGGCGATTTGACGAATCGGCAATTGTACACAGATATTCTACTACTACAGCAGACTTGCTCACCTCTGAAAAGGGAACCTGCCTAGAATCACAAAATGATACATATCTACCAAGGAACCTATCATAACACTTAACCGTTGACGGTGCAAGGCTATAAACAGCTTGCTGCACAGGCCTAGCTGACCAATCTTTGGCTCTTAACCTCTTTTGCCAGATATCCGCCAGGCATAAATTCGCCAAGCCCGGTTTTTGAGGGGTTCCGTTGCCCCGACGGCTATGACAGTCCGGTTTGATATACTGGTAACCGAATTGGCGCATCTACCGACATTGCCACCAGTTGGCGGAACCAAGTTTGACTCTCCCACCAAGGAGCGACTATAGTCGCCATGGCTTTTTGTTGTTTTATCAGCTGTAATACCCTTGGAATCAGCGCAAAGGGGGCATTCACGAAGTTGTTTACTTACCCCCAAACTTTCTGTGCCAAGGCATCCACCCCTGAGGTTTCTGGGTCCCAAAATAGGCTGTTCTGCACAGGCAATTTCACAGTCATGAGCGAGGCGAACCTGTCCACCTGATGTGCCCNCCCCCCCCCCCCCCAGTATCTGTCTAAAGCATGGCGCACACGAGCGACAAAATCAAGGCGACTGCCGACGAGACCATCGCTGGCGACGTCGTAGGAGACCATCGCTAGCAACGTCGCACTGGCGACCATTTTTGTGAAGAATCCGCAAACGACAGACGACCTCCTGGAGCGACTTAGGCCACACACCATCGTCAGGTCGCATCGCATTAGTTTGCGGATCTTTTTCCTGGTTAAACTCCCCCGGCAGTTTCAAACCGCTACCCACTGCGTTATCCGCGCTTAGAAACTGTCATTGTTGACGCCAATCTCAACTTATGACCAACAGACGGCGCTCGCTGTCGATTCGGGGAATCCCCATTTGGGAATCTGCGCGATACTCGCCAGTAAAACGGACCAAATTAGTGATTTTCGGCAGCATTCATGAGGCAACTGGATTATATACCCTTCAAAATGTCCAAAACGTGGGGGCAGACTAACAGGTGCTTGACAACATTGCTCATATTTGCAAACGGCGTTGATCTTGTTGGCTTTCCAATCGCGAAATGTATGAATACACAGTGTACATTTTGTACACATATCATAGCCAATCAGAAAGTGTGTTACTCCGGCGTCGGCTAAATCCGCGATGACGGCTCGTGATTGGATATCTCTTCAAACAGCGCCATCTGTTGACTATAAGTCAGTTTTGGCGCCAATCATGCCAGTGTTTAGTGGGTCTATACCTACGGCCAGATAAACACTGGGGCCGAGTGTATTTCCTGGTCGGCTGACAAGTCGGGAAGCAAATATTTTTTCCCTGAACCTTTCAGCAAATACACTGTACATTTTGTAGTTACTATTATAGTCATAAGAGGGACGCTTACTTTGGAGTAAAACACTTTTTCAACGCGCGTGGGGGGATAACTGGGTCGTGGGGGTAAGGTTAAGGGATAGGGTTAGGGTTAGGGTTAGGGCTAGAAAAGAAAAGGTTTATGTAAGGGGTAGCACTATATGGGTATTATATAAGATTTGTTGTATAAGACTTAAGGCCTGTCTCCACTTGGCCCGCGAGTCCCCGCGAACCACCGCGAGTGTCACCGCGAGTATACTCGCGGTGACTCGGCTGGTGATCGGCGGTGATTCGCGGGCGAAGTGGAGACACGGCACCGCGAATGGAAATGCCCGCGAACACCCCGCGAGTGTTCCCGGGCATTCGCGGCCGTTTCCAACATGTTGAAAAAATCGCGAAGCAATCGCGCCGCCCGCGAGTTGGCAGGCATACCGCGAATGGCCGCGAATGACCGCGAACAGTGGAGACACCTTCCCGGGGACATCGGCGGTCAGTGGCAGCTGGCGTGGTGACCCGGATATAGTTGATCAGAATGAGGTCACCGGCCGGGAGCCAATAGGAGGGCAGGGAATAGCCGCAAGTACTTATCAGGTGTAGACACGTTCGCGGGTATTTGCGGTGACACCGCGAACACAGGTTATTCGCGGTGGGTCACCGCGAATAACCTGTGTTCGCGGTCCGGGGTCCATCGGCGATGCATTCTCGGGTAGTGTAGACTAGGCTTTAGAATCACCACCCTTGCTGCCGGCTGCCTCGGTAGCCTAGTGGTTAGAGTGTTGGGCTTACACACCGCAGAACCGCCCGATTTTTTCCACTGCTTCTTCTCTCGCGCTTTTCATTTTACTGAAAATATTCTAAGTCCGCAATACATTGCTGAAAGGTTCAGGAAAAAAAAATTGCGCCCGGGAACACTCGCGGGGTGTTCGCGGGCATTTCCATTCGCGGTCATTCACGGTGCCGTGTCTCCACTTGGCCAGCGAATCACCGCCGATCACTCGCGATCACCGCCGATCACTCGCGGTGGTTCGCGGGGACTCGCGGGCCAAGTGGAGACAGGCCTTTAGTTTCCTCTTATAATTCACCTCCTTACGTAATTCCCCGTTCATAAATGGGGCTTTTAGTGACTTCGGTTTACGTTCCTTGATGGGAATGTGTTTATCAACTATATCCATCAGAAGCTTTTCCTGCATCCAACACACGTCGTCTATTGTCATCGAAGAGATCGGCAACATGTAAGGGCGCGCACTGGATGTCATTTATCAACAGACTCTCGATGTAACGACCACATTTGGATACGACATTCAGCGTTGTCTGATCCTCCTTCTTGATGTCCGTTCTGGCATCATGTAGCTTGAAATTTGGCGGCAACACCACCTTTTCGACCGACGACTTCACCGAGTTGAAGAGTTCCTGTATAGAGCTCAAGTCGTCCAAAGAATTGGCTGCAGTCCCCAAATTAGGACCGGGACCAACCGCACCAACTGTGCCGGTACCCTGGTTTGGGTCTGAATGTGCCTAGTTTGGCGTCCCATACAATGCATGCAAGCGCGACGTGCCACCACCACCACGTGCGCCGTCTGGGTGTAGCTTGCGGCTCTGTTGTGCAGGCGACGCGTTCTGAAATCTATCAGTACCTTCGTCACTTTTATCAGTAATTTCATGCTCTAAACGGACAAGACGTAAGTTCATACCACTCAATAACTGTCCCAATGCATCGATCTTGCCAATCTCGTACCCAGAGTTCCACGCCACATGAAACTCTGGAAAGGGCTAGACCGGTACTACTTTTCCGCAGTGCAAATGCATTGTTGGCGGCGGATGAATTTCTGACTGTTGCACAGCGAATTGCGCAGGGATTCGAAAGAGTTCGTTCTTTTTTCCACAATAAAACATCGAATACCCAACGGAATGTTAAAATAGTAGTAATTTTACAAATACTGGAACAAATTCTAATTTTCGGCGTGATTATTTTATCAAATAATTTGTAAAATCGATGAGCACAAGAATCTTGTGCTGGGTTCCAGCCCTTTTCAGAGGTCTTAGCCAAGGAACTATGGTGGCGACCTCTTCAGATTGCGATCTTGCTACTTAACCTGTCTAACGGATCATTTGATGCCGAAGATAGGGAATTTTTGTAGTTTTTCTCACTGGCTTGCTGTACTTGACTCGATGACTCCATGGCGCGATGACTTGAAAACGCGAAGAAGGCCAAATAAATTTCCTGTGTAACTGGTGAATGCCTTATTTTAATTCGAGTTCGGCATTTCAGAACACTGTGTAAAGCCTAGGTCACAAATCCACCGGACCCCGTACGACTTTCCCCACCCAGCGGCTTGCCGTGGATTTTAGAGACTGAAACACGGATCCAAGATGAATTATGCCGAAATCGCCTCAATGGATAAGAGGAAATTAAACTGGGTCAAACTGGGCACCGTAGAAATTGGCCAAAATGTCTCTTTTTACTCGCCGTCCGCGCACCGGAGTGGATATGTGACGGGGGCTTTATTCTGCGACATTTTTAGGAAGGTGAAATAAGCCACCTCTTGCATATTTTTATAACCATCGTTAAAGGCAAGCCGTCGTTTGACATTTTCATATTGCTTGAATTGAGGCCCCTATGAGAAAAGCAATAAAGACACCTCCAGTTGACTGTTTTTATGGTCCAATGTGATCACTGTGCTTTATAGAAACAGAAAATGAACAAAGTCCCAAGAATTACAGCTTAATTTCATCACATAATCAATAACAAAGAAATTCACCAAACATGTACAATTTTCTCAGAGAAGAAGCATG
>NMRB01004685.1:0-13055 GCA_002633025.1 Notospermus geniculatus
CCCAGACGTAATTGCAAAAGCGTTTGCAAGGTACCATGATGACCTAGGGAAAAGAACCCAAAAATGATGGATATACCCCGTGACTCGACATTGCTATGATTGGTAGCATCCTCTTGTGCTATTCTCCACTATTGTGTTGTTGACAATTAGAAAAAAAGGGTCAAGTGTGAACTCATGAACTGGAAAGAACATACACGAACGTCGGTGAAAAGGGAAATGGGAAATGCGTAGTTTATTCGGAAAGTAGTCCCGTCGTCTCAGCGTAAGAATTAATGAAACCGTCACTGTGTATAACAGATTCGTGGTATTTCGGCTTCAAATATGGCCGTTTGAGGTTGAAATAATGGGCCTATGGCTGCTGCTGATTTACTGTCAGTTCACTCACGGCTGACGCTTTCATGGTCAGAGCACAAGTAAGAAATGAGACAAGTAGAAACGACAAGATGGTCATCTTGGCGGCCATATTTACAATTACAGATGAGGCCACTGTTTGGGCGGAATATACTCTAAACTCCCACCGTTACCTGTCTCATTCCTGAACTCCGAAAAGAATCACCAAATCCTAAGTTGGAGATATCGCACTCTGTCAATCTTTGCCAGGCTCGGGAGTGGGACAAGTCAGTTGGACAGGACATTACTGTTTCTGGCCATACCCCCACCCCATTATCTTCAACTTAGGATTTAGTCATTTTTAGGCTTGCCCGCGCATGCGTGGCAAGCCCATTTCGAAGGAGGGGGAACCGATCATTCTTCTGAGCAGCGTTCGCCATATAACATCGTCGAAGACGGCAAAGCGGCAAAACGCGTGCGTGGGAGAGTGGCCTTGGAGAGGACATTATCATAATTAATAATACCGCGACCACTCTCGCCCCAGGATTCTTAGCGTTCTTTGTCCCCATGCTTAAGTATAGCCGTAAAACCTGGGTGCTGTAAAACGTCGTTGACATCGACACATTTTACCTGTTTGCGAACAGATAAACCCTTTTACACGGCATAAGTGATAAAACCAATCGAGAAGGAACAATTAGCTATCTATTGGCGCTAGTGACAAGGTGCTGGTTGCTTCCTGAGTGGAGTGGTACTGGCTCATTTCTTCGAATCAGTATCATATCGCCAAGAAGTTTAACTTTTTTTATTTCATGGTAAACCACAGACAAATACCATTTGTGTCAGAACCAATTCTGTCCAGGCCGTGGCTTAGCCATCCTCAGTCACTGGAGACAATGTTGAACTTTCGAGGACAGCAAACAACAGTGAATGGCAGACGGCGTCAGGGGCATAGCTAGCTTTTATGGCCTGGGGCAAAGTTGATTGATCTGGGAGGCGGGGCTGGGGGTCCTCCCGAGAACAAAATTAAAAATCTAGATCCTCTCAGATGCATTTTTTCCCATCTGGCACCACAATAACTTTGACTTGAAGAAGGGGAATGACCTTTTAGAGGAAAATATTGTTTTGTCCTTTTTACTCTGGGAACTCCCCACTCCCCGCTTGCTACGCCCCTGGGGATCACCAGATCAATTACCTTGACCTTTGACCTTGAGTTGCGCAACTGGAACAGGATCCTTGATTAAACCTAGAGGGGATGGTTAATTCAGGCTTCTAATTAGTTTCTCCTGAAATTCCGAGCAGATTTGCATTTTAGAACTGTCTCCCTTGATCTTGACCCCTGACCTTCAAGGTCATTGCGTAATCTGAAAGTTCATCCTTGATAACCTAGGTGTAGGTGAAGGTTTTAGGCTTCTACCATCACCAGATTCTGGTTTATGTCATGTTATCAAATTTGAATATCAAATCTTGTCAGCAAGTATCATGTTACCGAGCAGGTGCAAACTGAAAATTTCAGTTGCAATAACATCCTTGGATGAGCTATGATGTTGTAATACCAATTTCAAGTCACATACTGTGGTAGATCTCCCGATATGTCAAAATATCAAATTTGATATATCAATATCATTATGATGCTCAACCTGGAGAATAAATGCCAGTATCTTGCCGAGGGCCAAAAACATAGGGAAGGAACTTGTTACTAGTGCTCTACCTGGCCTCGGAGACGAGTTATTCAAGAAACAAAAGTGTGACAGACAAAATTTCAACTTTTGATATATCAATTTCACCATGAACCAGGTATCGGAGACCTGAAATTTTCATTCCATCTTGTAGCTCAGGTCATGTTACCTAGGGGTAGGTCACATCCAGGTCTGTAGCTCTTGCAGGGACAAAGTTACAGTTGTGGCAGACTGAACAGACAGACGGACAGATACACAGACGGACACCATGACCAACACAGTATGGTTTCCGATACTAGAATCCGAAACCAAGGTAAAGTTCAGCCGTGGGAATTCGATTTTGCATACTTGGATGAATCTGAACGGTACACGCAGTTCGGACATTCAGTGACAGCTCTAGGCATAAATCCCAGTCCTCCCCGGACAGCCATTTACAGCAAGCGGTTATAATTATCTGTCCGCCGGACAATGGTTTACACCACCAAATTGTTACTGAGCGTCCGGCGGACGATCGATAACGGGTACACTCGTTTACGTTGCACCTGTACTCTTTTAGACGCGAGTCTGGCAATCTGGTCGCCATAATGTCATCTCCATGTTTTACGCTTGCGAGCATGACGAGCTGAACGGTAAAAGTACCATCAACCAGGACCCATATTCATAAAACCTTGCTAGGCTTAGTTGCCTGCTAAAGTGCCTAGTTTGTACAGGCCAATATACACAACTAGCAGCCAACGAAGCTAGCAAGGTTTTATGAATATGGGCCCTGGATTCCAGGTATCTCACTAGGCGGGAATTTCAAACTGGGTATCCTTTAGTTTCCTAATGGGTACCCAGTACGTACCTGGGTGCCATTTAGGGATACCCAGGTTGGATCTAAAGGGTACCCAGGACGACATTCACCCTTTTGGCGTTACTTGATTAGTCGGAAAGGGTGGTGGCTTGGAGTTTGATTGCCCCATTTGGTGCTCACCAGTCTATCTGGCCTGACGGCCATCTAGCCTGGTTCGAATCTATCACATTTCCCGTTTCTGAGGGGGTGAGAGCCTCAGCCAATCATCGGGGCGCGAAGGAAAATCGACGTGCCAATCAAAATCCATGTTACAAATGCGAGCGTGAAGAGCAAAGAAAGTGTCCAACGGTGATTTGTTTCGCGAGTTCTGATTGGCTCGGAGGCGGGGTCAAGTAGGGGTCAGGTTCATTAATAATTTATGCCTTAACGGAAAAGATGACAGGATTCGGACAAGGCTAAAGACGGAGTCGATAGCCTTGTTTGGACAAGATGGACTGCCCCGGAGCTCAGCTGATATAATGTCTCGTAAAGACAATGGGGATTGTGTAATTAGTGTGTGTGTGCAGTGTACAGTGAGCCATGCCTGTATAGACACTGATGGCCATGCCCTCACGGATATTGAACTTTTTGGATGGGTCCCACTTGTGGTACTTCACTCAGTGGCCTCTATACATGCCCCTTAATGAGGGTGATCCACCGACTTTAGGACCAGTTTACGATCAGTTTGCAATTAGTTCACGACGCGTTTGCGACTCGTTAGCTACGCTGGAAAGCGTAGCTGATAGAATGGCCTGGGGCTGTTTGGGAGCTGGCATGAAAGTAGTTCCCGCAAAATAGCTAATACCCTCCGATCTGCAGCACTGCTAGCGCAGCATTTCTATTGCAATGCAAGCATTTTTTACCATTCTCTGTATGCTGTACCATTTTACTCAGCAAATCTTCAGAATTGCCGTTAATTATGACTAATTAAACGTCATCGGCTGCTTTCCTCAGCTGGGCAGCCCCTAGGTAGATTAAAACCTCCCCACCTTGTTTTTGCTATGCACTGAGTGTGCTGTACACAGCCATATCATAGGCAATTTGCAGCCGAGGTTGTATTTTCCACGGAAATTTTGTGCCTGTATTCATACAGTGCAGATATAGTTTTTACTACAATAGGTCATCATCCATACTTGGAGCATTATATTTCGGCCTATTTCGGTTCCTAAGTGTGAGTATGTATAAATAGCTTTTCCTGTTGCTGTTTGTTTATTGTAATTTTTTGCTGGTCTCCACGATCTACGAAGCCTTCTCGCTTCAACTGAGATAATGCTACGCAGAAGCAGTCTCACTTCAGTATGAATTGAGGTTCATACAATGCACGTAGAATGCACTGAGAGCATGTGACATTGTGTGATGTAGGAACGAGATTGCCATGGCGTCGGCATTGAAAAGATGCCAAAAATTTTGTCAAACTAAGCAGCAAAATCGGTTCGTAGAGATGTGTAAGGCTTCATTCATATAATACGTATAAGGATCCGTGATAAGTCGCTGATCTCAACCTCCCGAATAGCCAACAGGTGCTACCAATCTAAGATCCTACCGGGCGAGGTCGGTGGGCACACACTTGCCCTGCCCGGATGAACGGCCACCTACACTCTTGTAGGAAAGTAAAAGGACAGCAAGTTTTCCTACATATCTCAAAAACCATTGGTACTACTTTTCAGTGCAAAACCTCATCAATACCATGAATTGGCTTTTATTGTAAAAGGAAGTTACGTCATACTGTCAATATAACAGGTTTTGTTGATCACTGTCTGTTAAGACGCCAAGATTCCCTGGTAAGAGGGGCTGTCCAAGAGGTGTTGTCTGCTTGACTGTAGGAGTGGGATTTATTTTGCTGCAAAATGGAAAAGAGGCATTTTCTCTTGATATTTTAAAAGGGAAAACATTTGCAGATGATGGTCAGTCAGGCAAGTTGAATGTAATGAAGAAAGAAAATTTGAAACCGGATGATTTTTCAAAAATTATGAAAAACGTCGTTTTACAAAATGTTATTTTTCTCTTAATTAATTAAAATTGATTTTTGACAAAAATAACACCACTTCTGCAAACAAAGTACGTGTATTTTTTGGCCACATCGGGAGGATGAAATATCACGTTCTGTATCGAAGCTGCATGCGACCGACCACTCAAATATCACTGAGACTTTCATTTCATGTACATGTATGTACATTTTAGCCCTAAACATTTCTTCGGTTGACCAAGATGCAACTCTTCTCGGCGCTCGGCAGAAAACGAATGGCCGAGAGGATACGGACGGATAGGAAATTACCCGGCAGCGCCGTCCTGTATTTTCACGGAAGGTACGTGATAGGCCTATAAAACCAAACCAGGGAACTACCGACGGAGTTGCCTCCGAAAGACAGCACGGGATTGCAACAGCTTAGGCCCGAGTATCGCAGAAGCGCCATCCCTAGAAGCATTCAAGGCTGCTTTCGGTGAGGGTGGCCGCCGACAAGCAAGCGAAGAGAGGTTTAGTGAGGTTTCGCAAATCTGACGAAGCACCAAGTTCGAAATACGAAACTGGACTTCATTTCCCTGACGTAATGTATTTCATGAGATGGTTGGTACCACAGATATCGCCTACGTAATGTATTTCATGAGATGGTTGGTACCGGTACCACAAGTATCGGCTATTGCGAGAGAGTCTTTTAGCTTATGACATAAGACGGATAGAGTTACGGTGTATACAAAACTTTGAAATTTATCTTTTTTCTACACTTCGTAGCGGTACGAAGTGGAAAAGAAATGTTATTAAAAATTCAAGATGCACCATAACCCTCTCGGTCTTACAAGATACTAAAAGACGCTCTTACTGCAGGCGACATTTTGTTGTAGGCCTACGTACCAACCATCTCCTGAAATACATTACGTCAGGGAAATGAAGTACAATTTCGTATTCCCTATTCGTGTTTCGTCAGACCTGCGAAACCTCAACTTTGATCATGCACTTTTTACTTGTTTTTACCTATTACCAATTATTTTTTACCTGAGTGGACCACTTTGCCTTATACATGTAACATATATTTACAAACGCGTGACAAGTTTTTGAACAATTTACACAAACAGCCACGACCGTCATGGTTGATATCGTTCATGCCTTTAGATATCCTGTTTCAATCATTTGAAGCTTTGTTCTAGCGCGTTTTTTAAAGGGAGACATGCGAAAAATATTGCCCAGGGGGCACTAGTTGTTTTTGTCTTGATTAGCCCACAGCGCCGTCTGTTAATCAGCCGTGATACTACGCTATGGCACAGGCCCTTGGAGAGCTATCGGTGAATTTAGAACACGTACCTAACCAAACGTATCTAAAACAAGAGGCCCATGGGCCTTGCGCTCAGCTGACTATGACCTGCTAACTCAAGAGGTTGTAACTGGGGAAAAGAGGACAAGTACGTGTATGAATTATTCACCTTTAATGGTTATCAAGCAAATATTATAGGTTACAGTGTGGAAATTGAAAGAAACCTTCACCTCAAAGCGACAAACCCTCACAAAATAATTACGTTGATTGTTCCTTGCTCTAGTGTTCCTGGTCAAAATTTCAAGGCCAAAACATTCTGACTTCAGTAATTTATGACATATGTGCCAGTCCATTTTCCAATGAAATGGTCCATGGACTATGTGCTAACCTGTTGGACATGATAGTGTAATGACTGTGGGAGGTACATATCAGTTATGAGCAATCTAGGTCAAGTCATTCCAGAGTTACAGGACTTCGATGATTTAGGGGGTATGCTGCGTGGCGGCCATATTGGATGTTCGATCGGGCCGAGACTTCACATGCACATAAAGGTCATTTAGAGGGAGCAACATAGCACATTTGAGCACTCTGGGTCAAGTAGTTCCTGAGTTATAGCACTTTGATGACTTTCAGGTTGAAAGTAAAATTAGGCAGAAATTTGACATGCACCTAAAGGTCATCTAGAGGGAGGTAGATATCAAGATTGAGCACTCCGGGTCAAGCCGTCCCTGAGTTATAGCACTCAGATGATTCTCAGGTTACGCCATCTGGCGGCCATATTGGATTACCGATCGGGCCGAAACTCGGTATTTTTAAACGTATCCCTTCTAATACATGTTTGTGCAAGCTGAATCGGTGGAGTATCAAAGCCATTCCAGCAAATGTTCATCCCCACCATCTCATCCCAAGTAGGCCGGTGATTGTTACACATGAACTACGCAGGTAACAAAGCTGACCCAGCAGGTCAACATGAAATAACCTCCTGTTTCGCGACGTGTGGCCTGAGAATGATATACATTCTGTGCGATGAATGTAGGATAGGCTGAACTCAACTTAGTTTGAATCCAGCGGTGTAGGATAGGTTAATATTGCCGGCATAACAAGGTCAGCTGTGTCAGCTGCTTGGCTGTGATTATTACAAGGGCCGTTATACATGTATACGTGTAACTGATCTCTAGTTAGGGCGAGGTGGGTAGTTGAGGTGCTTCAGCACTGTGTTGTGCGTGACACTACGATACAATCTACGTGTAATGCTTGTCATCTTAAGGTGACTCAGAAATGGCGCTCGCTGATTGGGCGCCTTTCTTTCGGCGCCTGCTAACCCAGCAAATGTGGCGAATGCTCTCAGGGGTTTGTCTGCGGTGACGAAGGTAGCGAGCAGTAAGAACGCCTGATATTCTCAGGATGGTTATAGAACCTAATTAGATACACCTATGAAAAAAATTGGAAAAGAAATGATCCAGTCATATTTTAGGAGTTATTGCACTTTTTGTGTTTTTGGTTTTGGCAAGAATTCAATGGGGCTATCCAGGGAAAACTACACCACCAGGTGGCTCTTCTGCACTATAAGTCCTAGTGTCACTGTTTGCAACATGGCAGAGTATGGAAGGTGGACTGTTCAGAAACTTAAAAATAGAGTTATCAACAGAGGAGCGTCACTTACAGGCAGAAAAGTGATCTAATCATTTTCAACCTCAGATGCCTCCGTCATTGACGTAATCATCATATCAGACTTGATATTTTGTCCACCACACTCTTATCTGATGGCACAAATCGGCTCCTATAACCAGTTAACACCTGAAGCAATAGAAACAAGTTCTACCCTTAGGTTTTTATACCCCAGAAATCAAATGAGCTGATTATTTTTGACCCGAGATGTTTGGGTCATGGTGATATCGACGTTCAATATCACGAAATTTGATATTTTGAGATAACTTGCCACATTGTCAACAGATCAACATGAAACAAGTCTTAATTCATGCCTGCTTATCCAAGGACAGGATGTGGTAAAATTCTCAGCCTCATGTGTCCGGGTGATTGAGATATCATGAGATTTTGATATTTTCAGACTTGATAATTTGCAATATCTCTGCCCGTGGTTGAGGTAGAGACATGATATCACCCATACTTAGGTTATTGAGCATGCCCATTTTGATTATGTAATGACCTTGATGATCAGGTCAAGGTCAAACTTGATAATTTGGAATGTCTCTGTCTGTGGTAGCAGTAAAGGTTTGATAACACCCATATTTAGGTTATTTAGGATGCCAATTTCGATTATGTAATAACCCTGATGATCATAGGTCAAGGTCAAGGTCAGAGGTCAAGGTCAAATTTCCCAAAGAACTGATAAACAATGAAACTCAATGAACAGAAAGTGGATAGTAAAACTTATAGTACAGCAGAGACCCCTATTATCGAGAGGCTGAAGTATATTCTGGATAGCCCCATTTGCACTTTTTGTGTTTTTGGTTTTGGCAAGAATTCAATCAGACCGAAACTTGGTGTCAAAAGTCATCTAACTTATGGGTATATAAGTGCCAAGCTTCAGATCAATAGCCCCAGCGCTTACGAAGGTTGCCACCAAAAGGCAAGATTGCGAACTTTGACCTCTGAGGCCTTGAAAAGTAGGTCAAATCAAAAACCCTTTATATATGTTATGTACCCTCATTAGATACACCTATGATTAAAATTTAGAGATGATAGTTATTGAGATGAAGTTATTGAGGTTTTCCATTTTACAGAAAACGCCCCCCGGGAGGGCATAATGTAGGTCAAATCGCAATTTTTTTTCTGTGCTGTTTCAAGCCCTGCCTAGGGCCTACAACTCCACCAAGTTTTATGCCCCTGGGCCTAAGTAGCGATAGTGAAATGTGCCAGTTTAACAGACACAGAGACAGACAGACAGACAGACAGACACACACACACACATTTTGAGCCATTTAGTCATATGAATAGCTCAGCTGACCAAAGATGTAAAAACAGAACACGTATCTAAAAACACATCCCGAGCTCACGAATTCGTGAGCTCCGGGTGTGTTTTTTACAAACTACATGTAGTGTTTTTTGGTTAGATACGTGTTCTAAACTCACTGATAGCTCTCCAGCGGCCTGTGCCATAGCGTAGTGTCACGCGGCGCTGAATAACAGACGGCGCTTTACGCCAATCAAAACAAAAACAACTAGTGCCCGCGGGGCAATATTTTTCGCATGTCTCCCTTTAAAGCGACCTTATAGGCAGCTGTATATTAGGCTCATATCAGTGTGGTCACTTCATCACAGGTGGCGCTAGCAACTGACAACGGACATGTACGGAATTAGGCTCATGTTTAGTGAATTTACTTGCAATACATGTCACAGTCATATTCTCATGCAAACCGAGCACATCAAAATGCCTTTGGGAAGGCTGCCTTTAATACACAGTATAAGACCTACGACAGGTTAAGAAATTGCTCCGTTAACGGTAACACTAACGCTAACGTTATTTTTTACATTGCAAATGTACGTCAGAAATAGCGTTTGCCTTAGTGTTATCGTTAACGGAGCGGTTTCTTAACCTCTTGATTATCAGAACACGTCAAAATGCATGTATGCCTAGTCGCCAGTCTGTCAAGAAGTCTTTTTTTGGAACTACATGGACATCGCTTGCGGCTAGTTTGATACAATTTACAGCAAGAATCGCATCTAGAACTTCTCGGAATCGAGTGCGATGCTACGCCACTGCACCATTTCGTATCTCAGGAGATGTTGATATGATCCTTATAGTCGTTTTAATGGTTAATATTTGTCCAAAGTACCGATCGCCAACCGATCACGTCAACAACGCTTGATTTCATCGGTTACCAATATTGTTGAGCTCATGGCAAATTAAGCATTGCACACACACCGACATACCTCCTCGAGCCTCCCGAACAGCCACCAGCATGTATAGATACGAAAAAAATATTATTTGGCCTGCAGATGCATGGTCTCCATACCGAAATGAGAGCAACTTAAAGCAGCACGGTATGCGATCTGTTAGCGATATTTTGACTGCCGACGTAGAGGGAGCCACCTAGCGGCAGTAATACGAACTACAAAAAATCATTACAAAATGTACTCCATCGTCTTCCACTCGGAAGCTTCGCGGCAACCTTCGGGCCGCCATCGAAAGCACCTCGTCCGTATATTGCGGATTAAGTTCGACCACCATATGGTCGGTGATCAGGTCAGAAGTGATGCGGTTGTAGCTTTGCGCATACTGGAAATAGTTCACATATAATTTTTTATTTAAGTGATGTTTGTTTGCACAAAATGAGTTATTTCGCAATGAATATATTAAATATAAAAACATTTGAGTGGTTAACTGTGCATTTTGCAACGATTTCAAAAATTCGTATGCATTAGGTGACTGTTTCTCCTCCCCCCTCCCTCATCACCAAACAACAATGGCCGCCATAGCTTCACCACTTGCGAAGTTCAACGTGCTGTTATAGCGTGACTAACCCTTCATCTGGTAAGGTAACATGCTTCAACTCATTTTTCTATATGTAGCAACATTCACAATGCGTAATTGGCGACTTAGATCATTCAAACAGAAAGATTTGAACAGTCTTGTCGAACTGATCTTCATGAAAGTAGTTCCCGGAGCAATATGGCGCTGTCCGATATACGTCAGAGTTACGATGCTGGTACAAATCGTTCTCTGACATTCAGATTGAAAATGTACTTAGTACATCGGGTCCAGTCGCCAACAACGTAGATAGTCTCTGGGGTTGGAGAGTGTCGCGCACGGCGGTGGTGGCGCCGGCTGTCGAGAAAAAAAGTGGCAATACAGAGCCTGAACTCTCCCAATGTATATAAGGCCAAAGGCCCATTTAGACGATAATACTTTTGTTAAAATTTTCATGCAACATTTGTATGGCGATGTTCGCACCTGTCCAAGGAACTTGTTTACACCACAGGACTTTTGTTCGAAATTGTTGCCATTTTGATGGATTGTCACATGACCCAAGCACCATGTGACCCAAAGCTGCTCTGTGATTGGTAAAGTCGTTGAAAAGTGCAAACAACCTTGAACATTTGTTCAAATTAATGTGCATGCTCGAAATCATCCAACATGTTGGCACTTGTTCGCAGATGTTGAACGGCTGTTAGGTGTTGCCATTGAGTTGCTTCTGACCAACGATCAGCAGTGGCTTTCAAGGCAATCTTTAAAGCTTAGTCTACACGATACAACGTTAGACATCCAACAGCATACAACAACTATGTTTGGCTTTGTTGGATGAAGACTAAACATGCTTATTCTTTTTCAACAACACCCAACATGAGTGTGTGATGTTGGACGGCCCCAACAAGATCAAACCGGGATCAACATCAAAGTTGGATGCTGTTGTATACCTGAAGTTGTATCGTGTAGACTATGCTTAAGTGATCTGGGGCCATATTCATAAAACCCTGCTAAGCCTAGTCGACAACTATTTTGAGCCTTAGCTGCCAACTAACCCTACATGGATACTAGTTGTTATTAGGGAGGTTTTGCAAGCAACCGGTTAGGCCATACGGCAACATTTATCTATTGTTTGGGTATACCCACACTATAGATAAACATCGTCGTAGGGCATAAGCGGGCGCTTGCAAAACCTCCCTATTCATAAAATACCGCTAAGCTTGGTTGACTGCTATGTTGTGTGTATTGGGTACCTCTCAGTCACTTGTTGGCAACTATCTTTCATTTTGTATGTTTTGACTAGACGAATTCTTGAACTGGCTGAGTTGCATCGTGCAATGAGGAGAGAAAGAGTATTCAGAGACAGGCGTAATCCACTTGGTATTTGTACTGGTGATCAATTGATTAAGAGATACATATATCGATTTTCACGGGACGGGATCATGTTCATAACGGATTTAATAGCACCCGAAATTGATCATCCAACGACACGTATCATGCACTATTTCCGCATCAGCAGGTGCTGATTGCATTACAGTAAGTCTCACAACCAACATCATGCCGTCCGAGTTGTCAACAGAGTTTCACGACCACTTTTGGGGGTCGAGTGACAAACGCGGATGGCGGACGCCGGAGGGCGGATGGCGGACGCCGGAATGGGGCCACAATTTATATGCAACCAGGAACGTAAGCGTTTTCGGATGTGCAAATAAATCTGAGAATATTTGAACAAACCATCGCTTTTAAAGTGCGCATTGAACGATACAGCTGTTAATCAATGCTTTTCATGCTTTTACTGAATGCTTTTCACTAGGTGAAAAGAGAATCATCGGAACCAGTGATGATGTGGCAGACAACCCCAGCCTCGACCGATCAAAGTTATTCTTCTTCTCAAACTCAAGTTGAGTGTGTCTTTGACGAATACAGGAGGCATGATAGGGATAAACTGGACTTCAGATTATCCAGAGACAAAACCAGAAATTATGAGCTTGAGGAATATAAGAGATTGAGATCCGAAGCTGAAAGGGTAAGAAATGAGGGTAAGGGTGACTTCGTCATAAACAACCTCCGACTTGTTAACATGAGGAAGCCCTTTCGAGGGGGCGCCTCCGCTTTTAGCGGGAAAGCTGAAGAACTTTTCGGATTTTTTACACCAATGCTGACTCACTAGTTAACAAAACAAAACAACACCCTATGTACCAATGACATTTTGGCTACATTTGTTATTGCGCCTGTGATAAGTTATTCACGCTATTCCTTAATTGGGCCGGCTTCGTTCCGGTGCTTAGTTCGTGTTTTTTTACACAACCACATATTCTGAGATCCGCCGTCCGTAATCCGGCGTTCCGCCTTCCGCGTTTGTCACCCGACCCTTTCTGGGAGCTTTGTTAAGTTGCCTGAACATGGTCAAGTTTATAAGATTAAAGAGGGATTCTACAGGATCTGGACCTTTCCAGGTGTTAAAAGGTTGTGTTGATGGAACACCATATTTGGATAATTTCACCTCATTTTAATGCAAGTATCAATTCGTATCTTGTACC
>NMRB01004686.1:0-22453 GCA_002633025.1 Notospermus geniculatus
TGAGGAGAAATTCAGAGTCAAATTAATGTGACGTCAGACTGTGACGTCAGACTGTGACGTCAGCAGCTTCGCTATCTGGCCGCTGCGCGGCGTTCCGGGTCCTTTGCGTCGAGGAAGTTTCTTGATGAGAATGTTTGTATGTGTTGCAGATCTGCACCAAAAGCTCAAAATCATCGCCATTTTTTAGACCGGGGGAGAATGAAATTTTACCAGAAAATGGACCGTTACAATGACGTCAGCAACAAAATGGCAGCCAGGGCCGAAGAATAGAATGTTTGGACTTCCTTCTTCACTTCCTTCCTGAACGAGTGGCGCCATCTAACCTAGCGGAGATAACCATAACTAGGTCACGTGACAGAATTTTTGTAAATGTGTAAATGACGAAAGTACAAGAATTAGGTCAATATGTTAATCCATTCAGAACTTATGACCAAAAACGTAAAAGCATTAATATCTCTGTAGCGCTACCTATTATTTTAGTTTTGAGCCAGACGTTTTGTAGATACATTCTAGTACTAATGCACTGCAACAAGGAATTTTAAAAAAAATATTAACCCACAGGGCTCAAGTACAGTAATGTAACGGTCCATGGACCATGTGCTCATCGGGTTGGACATAATAGTCTAATGACAGAGGGATGAGCAATCTGGGTCAAGTCATTCCTGAGTACGACTTTGATGATTTCGGGGCCACCTGGCGGCCATATTGGATGTCCGATCGGGCCGGAACTTCACATGCACATAAAGGTCATCTGCAGAGGGCCACATATCACATTGGAGCGCTTTGGGTCAAGTCGTTCCTGAGTTACAGCACTTTGATCATTTTCGGGTTACGCCGCCTGGCGGCCATATTGGATGCCCAATCAGGCCGAAACTTCACATGCACATAAAGGTCATCTGCAGGGGGCCACATAGCACATTGGAGCACTTTGGATTAAGTCGTTCCTGAGTTACAGCACTTTGATGATTTTTGGCTTACGCCACCTGGTGGCCATGTTGGAAGTCAAATCAGGCCGAAATTCGACGTGCATGTAAAGGTCATCTACAGTGTGTATCAGAAAAAAGGAAACCGAGATTAATTTGTTAATTTCTTGGATATGGCTAAAGATTTTGGAAATTGGCAACCACCATTTATTACCTAATGATGTCCTCTTTCTTATGACACCAAGAAATCCAATTTACTGTCACAGATGACTGAGCACGAAGCAGTGCAAACAACCATGTCTGAACTGGTCTTGCACCAGATTCGCAGCAGCCTTACTCCAACAATTTTCACATTAAAAAAGGAAGAAAGACCAGTGAGCCCTTTACAAAATTTTTATTGAGTGATTTAACATTTGGGTGCTTATTCCTGTCCAAATGCATCTGCTGCTTGCTGGAAGCTTCCAGTCCTCAACCACTCTGTTACCACAAACACACGCTGCTCAGTTGTAAGCTGCATTTTGCTGGTCTGAGAAAATGAACAACCTTTCCAACTTTTGAGAAGTGTGAAATGTGTAACATGCAGAGGATTGCATAATTTGGAAGCCCAACAAAAACGCTGCACTAGGCAGACAAGGTTCAATTCCAAAATATCTATCTGGTGCAAGACCACTTCTGACATGGTTGATTGAAGTGCTTCGTGCTCAGTCATCTGTGACAGTAAATTGGATTTCTTGGTGTCAGAAGAAAGAGGACATCATTAGGTAAAAAATGGTATTTGCCAATTTCCAAAATGTTTAGCCATGTCCAAGAAATTGACAAATTAATCTCGGTTTCCTTTTTTGTGATACACACTGTAGAGGGAGGGAAATATCAAATTTGATCACTCTACGTCAAGTCGTTCCTGAGTAATAGCACTTACTTGATTTTCAGGTTATACCACCTGGTGGCCATATTGGATGTCCAATCAGGTCGAAACTTGGTATTTTTAAAGGTACCCCTCCAATGCATGTTTATGCAAGATATGAAGTCACTTGGTGAAATAATGACAAACTGTGGCAGGTTCGTTACTTTTGCCGAACTTTGACCTCTGTGACCTTGAAAAGTAGGTCAAATCAAAACCCCGTTATATATGTAATGTATCCTTATTAGATACACCTATGATAAAAATTTGGAGAAGATCTAGTCATTAGTTCAGGAGTTATTGCACTTTTTGTGTTTTCGGTTTCCGCCACCTGGTGGCCAAGCTAAGAGTCGAATCGGACCGAAACTTGGTGTCGTGGGTCATCTGACCTAGGGGTATATATGCACCAATTTTCAGATCAATAGCTCCAGCGGTTACGAAACGTGCCCTGCTAACGGACAACGACGACGGACGACGACGACGGACACACCACCATCGTAATAGCTAACCTCGGTGAGCTAAAAACCGATTTTCATGAAAGCGATCGCAGCGCCCCCTTTTTTCTTAATTCGTGCTGAGGCATGATGGGACATCACTATGCACCAACATCCAATCAAATTCTACCTCATTAAAATTTGTCTGGACGCGTGTATATAAGGCCTTTAATTCCCTTTTAACTGCCACAAGCGCCACCCAACGTCTCATTAATGAACGACTCCAAATCATGTCAACGTCTGTGTATGGCATACCATTCAAAATTATTGCTACGTTTGAAAAATCTGAACGACGCTGAAGTCACTTATCCAAATTCTGTTAACGACTCGAGTGCCACCCAACGTATCCTTTGTGAAAGACTCCAAATCACAGCTAAACGTCTCTGTTTTGTTAAAGAACATCTCTACTTTCTAAATCCACGTCGCTGATTTTGTGATCTACATCTCTGTTTTGTCAACGTACTTTTTGAGGATATAACGGCCCATAAAGTACTGTGGATTTTACTGTGGGTATTTTACGGCGGGCGGAAGCGCCGGCTGATATTTAATGCATGCATAAAATTGATTTAATGACTCCATTAAAAGGTCTTTTCTGATTGGTGGAATATATGCAGACATTAATTCGAATTAATACAGGTATAAATTCGAATATATGCAGACATTAAATCGAATTAATACAGGGAGAAAATCGAATATATGCAGACATTAAATCGAATTAATACAGGGATAAAATACAGGTATAAATACATACAGGTATAAATTCTAATTAATGCAGACATAAAATCGAATATATACAGGTATAAATTCGAATTAATACATGGATAAAATCGAATATATACAGACATTAAATATGATTTAATACCTGTATTAAAAAAACGAATTCCGATTGCACGATTTTATGGAGGAATAAATTCCATGAATATAGCTCCATGCCTAAATTGGTAATTATGTCCACCCCGGCCTACGATAGCCGAACAGGTATGGTTGGCCAGAGTGGAAATAATTGTTGAATATATACCCGCATTAAATCGTTTTTATACTACCATTAATTCTTCAATTTATCCCCACATTTATTTGACCAATGAAAACACAGGAATGTATGGCACCATATATTTGAATTAATACCATCATTAAATAGAATTTGAAATAGAAATAGGGTTTCCAAGGTGAAAGACATTGCTTCCTACCAGAATCGAACCCACGAACCCTCGCATATGGCATCAATCGCCAGCACTCAGGGGCACACGCCTTAAACCACTAGGCCAAATCCCCATCTTAAATAGAATTACCACAACCATATATTCGAATTAATACCACCATATATTCGAATTAATACCACCATTAAATAGAATTAATGGTACCATATATTCGAATTAACACCACCATTAAATAGAATTTATGGTACCATATATTCGAATTAATACCAACATTAAAGATTTAATGGTGCCTACCATATATTCAACCAATAAGCAACTTCCGTCCCCAAATCAATCACTTCCGTCCTTATATCGGGACCATTTCCGTCATCCTATGAAATTCGCCGTTACATCGTGTTTTTTTATAGGTGGCGCAAGCGGTCGGAGGCGGTTTTTGACTTCATGTGCACAGTGGCAATATCGGGTGCCCCCCCCCCCCAAATGACCCCCCTAAGGATTTTCCAATACATTTAACACTATGCAAGCTGCACTCTTGATATTTTAGGCATTCAAATATATGGATATTACCAATCTATTGTGCAAATTTCAGCCCTAAATATCAAACAGTTTTGACATGACGAAAAAATCCAAAAATTTGATGCCGGACTGAAACACATGTCGGGAGGCACAAAACGTATCACATCGAAATTAAACACCGCGTATTTCATTGACCACCAAATGGAATTTCCTGAAAGTTTACCTGCATAAAGAAGGGCATTGCCTCTGTTTATTGTACAAATTTCAATTTTGTACTTTAAAGGGTTAGTGTGCTACAGCAAAAAAAGGATCTGGTACCCAAAACTCAAATTCCTACACCTGCAGGTGCAGTGACAGTGCCATTTTCGGTACCAGATCCTATTTTTGCTGCAGCAGACTAGCCGTGCGTAGTATGAACGTGAAATTTATACCAAGGACGTCGAAAGTCCTGTATATAATACAGGTGAAATTTCAGAAAATTCCGTCAGATGGTACTAAAGATATGAAGTGTTTAAGTTCGAAGTGAGCCCCGCATGACATTTATTTCACTCCGGCATCAAATTTTTGGACATATAATTTTGATTTTTTCGTCGTGTCAAAACCGTTCAATATTTAGTGCTGAAACTTTTACAGTAGATGGATAATATCCATATATTTCATGTCTAAAATATCAATGGCCCAGCTTTTATAGTGTTGAAATTATTAAAACATCCTTAGGGGGTCATTTTGTTTGGGCCACCCGATATATTATGGCACATGCTGGCATATCTGGTAAAAGTTGAAAGTGAAAAATGGCAAGGCCAACTGATTCAGATGAATTTTTAACTAATATTAAGCAAGAGGTGAATGGCTGCGTACGAGCCCTGTGTACAGAAGATCAAGACAGAGAATGTACAACTCGGGTACTGGATCGATTAACAAGACTACGCCGGAACCTCGGTTGTGCTAAACAAGGCAACCTTGTGGATGCTGAGCTATTCAGGGAGTTGTCTACGCCACTGAACTCCTTAATTTCTGAGATTTCCAGGATGACTGAGAACATAAGAAGAAGTAAGTAATGCCCGAGCCACACGGTCCAATTTAATTTGACCAAAAAAGTTTGAAGAACAAATTTTATCGTGTAGCAGGGGGAAAATTCACACGAATTTGACCAACCAAATTTCGAAATCCAAAATTGTTTTGGATAGAGCCCGTCCTATTTTTCTCCTACGATTTGATCAAATAATCACAAATCGTACCGTGTGGCACGGGAAAATATTTTTATTGCCCGATTAACACCTTGTTCACGGTGACCACGCCTTTTGTTATGAATAGCTATAGATGTCATTTTCACGGCATTCGGAATATTTTGTATGGTTATGTCATCTATACTGTGCCTCTCCTTGACTCAAAATTCGGAAAGACTGATAAAAAAATCCACCGTGTGGAATGGGAGGGTCGAATGGACTGGAGGGTCGAATGGTCGAATGGGAGGGTCGAATGGGAGGGTCGAATGGAAAAATTTGACCAAAAAGTTTCATCAAAACGTTTGATAGAAAAATTGCATCGTGTGGCTCGACCATTAGGATCCCACATTCATAGGCCAACATGCCAAGCCTGAGCCCCTAGGCCTATTGTGATGGCAATGTGAAAGAACCTCAGCTGCACAGGGTCAATGATGGAGATGGTCAGGATGGAGTATCTTCTTAGAAACAAACTGAGACTTAGGCCCGGTTGCACCAGCTATGCTCAAAGTTAAGTTTGAGGTTATATGAGTAATATGATTTGCCATTACAATTTGAGGTTGAGAACGACTTTGAGGTCAACTTGAGCACAAGGTCGACCTTGAGTATGACTGGCGCAACACCTGGCCTAAGATTGTTCGATTCGGTTCAGTTGTTTTGATTCTAGAGCCATTTTTGTGAGGCGAAGTCAGCACGTCCCATTGCATGACTTGCCAATTAATTCCTCGGAGTGATTGTGATGAATACACAAAGAAAGACCCTCTCCTCTGTACTGTATTGAGGCCGGGCCACAACTGAACCCCACACTGGTACCTACACACTTTTACTTGCACCATTCATTATTACATACCACTTGGAACCATTTTGCCTGACCTGATGTAATTTGCCACTCAACTGGGCTTGACTTTGCTTCACAAAAATGGCGCTAGAATCAAAACTTCTGAACCGAATTGGACGATCTTGGTCTTATTTTGCTCCTAAGAAAATTCCCCATCCGTACGTACAGGGAAAGAATGTGAAGGGAAAGAATGTCCTAGGAAAAAGTGTCATGGGAACAAAAGATCATATTGTTACATTCTAATGATTAGAATTAAATCCCTGGCGATAGGTTTCTATACCCATGCCGCTTATTCCGTCATTCAACAATAGAAGGGGACACTTTTTACAGGGGGACACTTTTTACTGCTACACCGGTACCAATGATGTAGATTCAAGTTTAGCAGAAGTATGCGGTTGCGTTTTTTGGTTGCCACCCTGTATTAGTTTGCAGTTGAATCTATTGTAAGCACAGTTTGATTGCAAGGGACATACAATGATGAGTACATGTCGGTAGGTTATTGAATAGGGAACACCGATCACGCAGACCACGCGAGAATATACGCGTGGTTTTGAACTGATAGTACACCAATGCCACCTATTATTCATGACGATTCAAGGTGTGATTGGCCGTGCTTGGTGAACCGCATCTCTCGAACAATGGGCCTAGGTCAACGCTAGGTGTCTCGTCTGCTCTATCAGTAGTCATCACGTGACCAATTGGCGCTCCCCATTGCATGATTCCTCTCGAATATTATGCTGACAAGCAAAAAGTACTAAAAGTATATCACATACTAACATTGTCAACATCTTGCCTTGAATACACTGCACTCATTGGCGTCAGGGATATCAGAAGTGGACGACCGATGTACCGGTTTATCTATAGGCCTACAATTCTTCGTCTGTTGCAAGCTACGTGGAAGTAAAACATATATGAGATCCACCTGGGCGTTGGCGCATGACCACGGGAGAGTTTTCTCGCAGAAGTTGGCTCTCCGAGAGTAACTGTCACGTGGAAGGCACTCGGCGAGTAACTGTCAGAGACTAACAGAGAAGTGTCGAACGGTTCTCCCAAGTGCTATATTCATGTCAGGTGGAGGTACCCAGAACAGATTATGTCATTGAGAGTTGTTTAACTATCGCAGTGAATAGAACATGTTCGACTCTGCATGGCGAGCGAATCTCACAAGAATTGCAGTGCATTTGTAGGCCTATGAGCTGTCAGGCAGTTGGTATGCCGGTAAATATTCTCAAAGTGGAAATGCCAGCAGACAGTTCTCTCAAAAGAGACTCGCCAATGCTGACGAACATGGCCGACCGCACAGAAAGTCCGATAGTGCTACCGGTATCTATCGGCAGTTAGTTATAACGCATTTAACTAAACCGCTGATAGGCACCGAAAGCACTATCGGATTTTCTGTGCGGTCAGCCCAGGTTGCAGAGAGTGACTGTCGACATGTTCCACTCCCACATGGAATGGTCCAGGATTTTTCTCTCGAGAGAACCGTGTAAAAAAATCTCGACATTAACTCTCCCGTGGATAGGCGCCTGTAGGGTCATGACTGGTCTCGTTGTGTTTTATCACAACCTCAAAACGACGGTCGAGAGTCCATATCTAGTTAATCTTCCTTGTGTCTCAGCTCAGAGTTGGTCTGTTTTGCAATCACTGCCTGCAAAAGGAAATACGGATAACATGTAACGTATTGTGAGGGTCCACAAATGCTACAATTCATGATTCTTGTCTGTTTCCTGGCCTTTTATGTACGTTTAACATGCATAATGTTTATAAAGTCAACTGCATTATCAGAATGTAGTGTTTTACAGGGTGGGCCAAAAAAAGCGCAACATGGAAAGCCCAATTTTGGTCTGGACACCTGGTTGTATGATGTCCATTTCAAACCTAGTAATAACCTGATAATAAGTAGGTCAGGGTAGGATTAGTCATGAATAGGCCTAGGCCTTCCAAGAGACCGAGTGTCCTTTTCAAACCTTTACCAAGCCTATTTTGGATGATGCAATGATTGACAACTGCCCTGTTAGGTAAATATAAGCCGTGGTTACACTACATAAAATCCCCGGTTTTTTTGCGGTCACACCTATGAATTGCCGGGCTTCAAGAAACCCGTGTCTGAAAAACGCGGGTTTTTGAGACACGGCAATCTCGCCGTGCTTTTCGAAATCCCCGTGTGTTCGTTAGTTCTTCGCACGGCGACAGATGGCGCAGCCATTAAGTGACGTCGTTTTCGCACCTCCGACAATGTGTGCCAATTCAGAAATGACCGAAGAGTCAATGTTTGCAGCGCAACTGTCGGCGGGCTACCTAACTACAGTGTAGTGGTGTGACCTCTCGCCGGGATTTTCGTGCACACGGGTTTGACACGGGTCTGGAAAAACACGGGTATTTTTATGTAGTGAAACCACGGCTACTGTGGTAGCCCTATTTTATTTGTGGTCACTTGTGGGAAAAGTAAGATTGACTGATTGGTACTCGCATACATTCACAGATAAAACGTTAATTGATTCATAACAGTTTTTGAACTTGAAATAGGCATGGTGTCAGGCCACAACTGGACCAGTGCCCGCATTCCATTTTTGAATGAAATACCATACCCTGTAATAGGGATTATTGGGCTCATAATGGCCTGGTCACTTTCTAGTAAAACCTGGTCCCCCTTGGAGATTTAAAAGGTGCATGTTGCGCTTTTTTGCCCACCCTGTATAGCTGCGTTCACTCTAGGCTTTTAAAACGGTTTGAAAACAAATCCAGAGGTGGTTTCAAAACGACTTGAAAACGCTTCAGCTAAAACACTTTTGAATGTGGCTCTCTAAGTGTTGTACGCATGCGCAATAGATTCGCACATACTTTGTGCCGACAAATGCAAAACGAGGAAAAGCTCTTCAATTTGCGCATCCATCTTGGAATGATAGTAAATACCATTAGATGACAGCACAGTCTGACTCGACCTCATTCCGGCGCAATAAAGCGATTTGAGAACGCTTTGTGACCTGTAGTGTGGCCCAGTCGTTTTTGGACAAAAGCGTTTTCCGTAAAACTTTTTTTCGGAAAACGCATTCAAGTCGATTTCTGTGTGAACACAGCTTATATGTTTTACGCCATAGTTTAGGTCTATAATCCCCAAATACTGCATTTTCACTAAGATTAAATTAGTTTTCGACAACTACATGTACTGAAAAACCACTTGCTTAGCGTGATGTTTAGCTCGGCGTATAGACTCTCTTTTGTGTCATCGGGTTCAGCATAATCATCTAAAGAAATATACAAAAACACGTTAAAGGGGCCCTATGGTACCTTCTCATAGGAAGCAATTTGATGTGCTCATTATACATGTTATACAGATCGATTGAGAATCTATCTCTGACATTTCTGTGATGAAGCGACAACACTGATATGAACCTAATAGCAAGCTGCCTACATTATCGTCCCTTCAAAAGGCGTTGCGTGCTTAAAGTTAATCAATGACGGCATACAGAATTTTCTTTCATAACGTTCATGTTTCTGTATAGGCTTACATATCCCCATCCGAGTCAAGAGAATTGAGGAAAACTTTCTGATGGGTAGCAATCATCAACTGATGATGATTGCTACCCATCAAAACGAACCAGGCATTATGTTGGGGAGTTTTTGTTCGTCCCTTAGCTCAGTGTGTGCATGTTCCATAGGACTACGGATAGGTGGGTGGCCCAAGTGAATGCTCTGTGCTAATTTTGAGTGTATGATAGTCGTGTCAGGCCTATACGTATAACCAGCTTCTGTAATATTCATTATGGTTTCCGATCTCAAGATCGGAAACCATATTGTGTTTGATCATGGTGTCTGTCTGTGGGTGTGGGTGTGTGTCTATTCAGTCTGTCACAACTGTAACTTTGTTCCTGCAAGAGCTACAGACCCCGGGTAACATGACCTGAGCTACAGGATGGAATGAAAATTTCCGGTATCCGATACCTGGTTCATGGTGAAATTGATATATCAAAAGTTGAGATTTTGTCTGTCACACTTTTGTTCCTTGAATAACTTGTCTCCGATGCCAGACAGAGCACTAGTAACAAGTTCCTTCCCTACGTTTATGGCCCTTGGCAAGACATTGGCACCAACAAATTTACTCTCCAGCAGGGTCAGCATCATAATGATACTGATATATCAAATTTGATACTTTGATATATCGGGAGATCTGTCACAGTAAGTGACTTGAAACTGGTATCACAACATCATAGCTCATCCACAGATGTTTCAGCAACTGAAATTTTCAGTTTGCACCTGCTCGGTGACATGATATTTGCTGATATCATGGCAAGATTTGATATTCAAATTTGATAACATGACATAAGTCAGAATCTGGTGATGGTAGAAGCATAAAACCTTCACGTACACATAGGTTATCAAGGATGAGCTTTCAGATTATGCAATGACCTTGAAGATCAGAGGTCAAGGTAAAGCTCAAACAGTTCTAAAGTGCAAATCTGCTCAGAATTTCAGGAGAAAACTAATTAGAAGCCTGAATTAACTATCTCCTATAAGTTTAATCAATGATGCCTGACCCAGTTACGCAATACTTCTCAAGGTCAGAGGTCAAGGTCACAGTCAACCGTCACAGGTAACATGAGATAAGTCAGAACCTGATGATGGTGGAAGCCTAAAACCTTCCACCTACACCCCGCCTACACCTAGGTTATCAAGGAAAACCTTTCGGATTACGCAATGACCGTTAAGGTCAGAGGTCAAGGTCACGGTCAAACAGTTCAAAAATGCAAGTCTACTCAGAATTTCAGGGGAAAAGTAATTAGAAGCCTGCATTAACCATGCCCTATATGTTTAATCAAGGATCCTGTTCCAGTTACACAATACATCTCAAGGTCAGAGGTCAAGGTCACAGTTAACTAGCTCTAGAGTAGTAAACTTCTCATCGGAAACCACCGACATCACTCCGATATCTTTCTCTTGTTTTATTACAGCTTTTCCGCCATTTTATATGAGCATGTCTTCCGTTTGGAATTCGGCGATGATTGAAGCCTGCTGTCTGTATACATTTAGCCTGTACATATCGATGGCCTACATGGGCTTCTGGTATGTAGTCATTCAACTTGTTGGTGGTCTGAATAAATGAATGAATGATTTATGAATGGTCAGCACGCAAATAATGTGCTGCCACCTACATGCTTGGGTACTGTATCATGTTTGAAGTCCCACTAAACTATGGCGGATGTCCCAGGTTATTTCAGATACTGCCCGCGCTGTGGCGCGCGGCGTTTTTCTAACCTGCGTGACATTGGTTTTATGCATGCAGTTCAGGTTGAACTTACCCTCGATTGTTGGGTTCATGTTAGCACACATCGGCTCCGTTCCCATTTGGATTTCTGCTGAATTGCTCAGCGCTGGACCACTTTGGTTCTTTCTTGAACCTAAAAGGTAAAGTGCAATAGTCGTTTTAACAGACCCATGGGCACAACGAAAGTATGAAACTGTTTTGCAAATGAGCGCACGACAAAGTCGTGTGACTTAAAGACCTTGAGGAGCCTGATAGATAGTCTAGTGGTTATCACGTTTAACGCTTAGGGCTCACTCACCAGTGGGGACGAGGCCCGATTTGTCCACCCCCAAAAATCTAGTACTTTAAACACGATTGATTTCCATCCATATATATGGTCCTATCGTGTGCCGATTTTTAATTTCTTTAAGACTAATGTCTTAGTTATTTTGTGAAGAGATAGTTTTGGAGATTTGATGAGCAAATTATCAGTGCCCTGTGCGCAATAATACAGTGTTCATGCCTGACCAGCTATTTATAGCTGAAAAGTAGGTCGGTCAAGGTCGATTCCTGTTCAATGGCGCGAATTATGAAGGTGAGATTTTGAAGGGCCGTAGCGAAAAAAACGCTGCAGTGACCCACCATTTTTTCATAACATATCCAAAATGCATGCATTTTGGATTTGTTATGAGACAAGCACATGGTTGAGAAGAAAAAAATTCTCATACCATGGTAATTGTGAAGTTTGTAGGCCTTGGAGTAAATTTCCAGGTTTTTTGCCATTTTCAAGGCACGTGTCGGGTTTGGAATTGCCACCTTCAGCAATCAATACAGAGCTGGATGAGTTTGAAAGTTGGCCAGAGGTGTTCACTGAGCTGCAAGCTTTCCAAAAATGTATGATATGATGTGTGCCATGACGATATTGTCGGCGCTACATGCTTTAGAACATGATGATGTGAATATCGACGTCGCTCCAGGTCAGGCTCCATGGTAGCCTGGGCGCCTCACTGGTGTGTGAGACCTTAACAAGCAGTAGTTCCTGGGCCACATGGGATTTCATTCCCGGCTCTTCAGTCCGTGGCATGGGACAGTAAGCCGTGGTGCCTTGTATCTTGTGTATTTGCAAGGGCAAGTAAAAGACCCCATCCAAGTGAGGAACATGAGTAGCTTGTGATGGCCTCCTCCGTACTTACCAGGGCTAATAATAGGGAGTTTGAGATCAGCGACGTATCACTGATCCTTATACGTATACGGATAGATATCTGTACAACCAACGGGGACAAATTTTGTGTACATTTCGATCCGTAGATCCGTGATAAGTTGCTGATCTCAAACACCCTATTGCTATAGCGTCGGCCCTGATGGAAAAATGAAATACTAGCATGAAGATGGTCCGCAAGACTTGTTTGTCATTGAGGTTCTGATTTCATTCGTCCTTACCCGAGAAACAAGCCATGTTCTTTCTGTGAAGTATGAAAATCGTAGCGATAACAGTCACAGTCACCAGGGTAACAGCAGCTGTTACGCCAACTATCATCCCAACGTTGGTACCACCTTCTCTACTTTCTGTAACAGGTGTTGAGCGAAATACGAGATCTGGTCCATCAAACACCTCCAAATACAGGACGAGAACACTCTTCGCCATGGCCGACCCCTCGATCACGAAGCTTGTCTCTCCAGCTGTCTTATTCACTAAGTGAACATGACATACATCGGGCACGTCTTTGCGGCAGTATTTGATTTGAAGTTTCACATACGAATAATGCAGCGGAACCCATTTTGCTGTCATCCTAGTGCCTTGTCGCTTAACGTACGCCAGTTGTGTGACTGGAGCATCTGCAACATAAAACACGTCTCACCAAAATCGAAACGAATCGAGCGCCGCGGTTATTTGATGACATCACAAAATTTTCCTCTTTGTCCGGGCAGATTTTTATTTTCACCATGAACTAGAAATTGACTTATCAGTCAATTTGAAGACTGCCCTCAGAAATTGGGTGGGAGATAGGCTAAGACAGGGTTCACTGATAGGGATATAGGCGTAATTGTTTTTCCACTATTACGACGATAGATGGTTAATGAACGTGGATCAAGAGGTCGTATGATGGTGTGACCGGTTTTCGTGGCACTAAGAGTTTTTTACAATGACGATTATGTTCGTGTTTTTTGTGAACAACCCACCTTTTTTCGGCCCATCTCGTAATAAATGTATGCTACAAAAGATACGGTCCCCGATCTGGGGGGGAAATGTTTATGTCTCGCGGGCACGCACGTGAATAAACGGGAAAAAAACGGGAGTACCACGAAAATTGTTCTACCACGAAAACGTTCGTATCAAATAGCATTAAACAAAATTTACCTGCACACACATGCTTTTATTTTAGATTTCGACAACATGGAGGTGACGAGGAAGCCGTCAGTAGCGCCGCGGGTGTGGAGCGACAAAGATCGGAACCAGTCTAGACACCAATGCGCATGCTCCATTATCTCCATGTGCATGGACAATCTCGTACCCAGAGATTCGTTACGCTCGGGCCGAGGTTGTAGGTCGCTCCACGAATCTCTGGAGACGGCTGGCTATTTCACGCCATAAGTGTGATTTGTGCCATCGTGCGATTTTAGGCAGATTTTAGATCCCACATACATTCAAATAATTGCAGTATAAAATAATACACACAAAAATGTCCTTTGAAACTTTTTCATGATGGATCTGCTGCATTTATTAAGGAAACAACAAAACACTACTTGGAGTTCCGCATCAACCTGAGGTGAAACGGCCAAAAAAGAGTAGAATATTCATGCGGAGTGTGTAACACACGCGTCTTGGAAACCCCGAAGTAGTCCGTAGCCGTCTCCAGAGATTCGTGGAGCGACCTACAACCCCGGTCCGACCGTACGAATCGCTGGGTACGAGATTGATGCATGGAAACGCCACACGGTTATTTTTAGAATGGAAAGCCCTCGATCATCTCTGGAAAATTCCGAGGATTCCCACCACGTGATCCGACTGCTTCTAAATCGGTCAAACGGAGAATCCCATTGGCTGGTTTAACAATAAAATTCATCGAAATTCATACTTTATCGTTTTTGGATGAAGTCAGGCAACGCACTTGACCAGTCTTTTGCAGATATCTACAAATCCTGCAAGGTTTGTGGTGATACATGGCTTAATTCTTTAGTTTTTCTCCTGAAAGCACCAGATTGGATGGAGAGAGAGCGGGAGAGAGAGAGGGAGGTTCAGAGATCTAGAGAATTCCAGTAAAACCAATGAACACCGCCACACTGCGAATGTGTGGTGGTCTTAACAAAAAATACTTCCCACTTCATCTGCAGAGGATGGGAATTACATTTCCAGAAGTTATTTACCTCTCGTTTTAACTTGAAGGACGTTACCATAACTACTTGAACCATCTGTATTGACTGATTTGACCCTGAACTCGTACATTGCATTACTTCTCAACCCCCCGATTCTCTGAACAACATTTTCTGAAAAGCCTGGGTCAGGAATGCCTTCTGCTACGACTCGTGATGTTCCGGCAGTTACTCTCAACTCGACCGTGAATGTTTGCGGTGACCCGCCCGAAAAACTGCTCTTATGCAGCGGTCAATGTAAACCCTGGACCTCCCCTGTTCAGGGGTCACCACTAAATTAGTGTCGAAAAAGTGTCGAGTTCTGAGCGCTCAATTTTTTTCTTATCGTCGTATCTCTGTCGACCCAAAAAATAGATAATGTCGAATTCCTGGCGTTTACTTCATAATTGCTAATAGAAATGACTAAAAAAAGGTAAAAGATTAGTGAAAAAAGCTAGTGAATACCTGACGATTTCATTTGAGGTCCTGGGTAAATTAGTGTCGAGTCCTGACCCCAGAAAAAATTTCTAGGTGTCGAATAAGTGTCGAAAAAACGTCGACCCCTGAACAGGGGGGGGTACAGGGTTTACATTGACCGCTGCATGAATGTCATGGTGGCTGAGACTGATGTGAAATTCACTATCCTCAAACAACATGGGGTGTGCGGCGGACCTGAAAGAGTCAGAGATAACAACCAAATCACCACTTGCGGTCACATTGAAGAGTAACCGGCGGGGAATATAAATGAAATGGTCCATGGACCATGTGCTCACCTGGGTGAACGTACCAGAAAAACAAATGACAAATGTTAAATCGAAATGTTCCAGGGACATGTATCCTCTTTAGATGCACCTGATAAAAATCTGGAGACAATCTAGTTACAGTTCAGGAGTTACTGGACTTTGAGCTTTGGTTTTGGCCACCTAGTGGCCAAGCAGAGAATCGAATCGGACCGAAAAGTGGTGTCATAGATCATCTGACATAGGGGTGTATATCTACCAAGTTTCAAGTCAATAGCCCAAGCAGTTACGAAACGCGCCACCAAATGAATAAATTTTGAACTTTGACCTCTAGGATCCAGTCATCTGGGTCCTTATTCACAAAGCATCCGTACGCTTTAACGGATCTGTTAAGCCTCCGTTACGATTTGCGCCTTATTCACGAAGCATCCGTACATTTACGCATCCGCAGAACACGTGCGTAAAACAGCGAATCTTTGCGGGAACTCCAGGGTTCCCGTTAATGCTTGCGGATCTCCGTTGGGCTCACTGTGCATCTCAACATAACACATTTAGCACTTGTTTTCACGAAATGCCTAATTTTTACCCACAAATGATCACTTCTGTGTACTTAGTATACATGTATACAAGTTTGGACTGAAAATATAGAGCATATATAGCATTCATATAACTAGTTTATTAATTTGGAAAAATCCCAGGTTTAGATATTCAGTCAGTCTGTCGTAGATATGTGATGTTGTTGTACAGCATCATGATATTTTCAGTCCAAACTTGTATACATGACAGCATGAAACGCCTAATTATGTAAACACACTGATCATAAGTATTGCAACATAGGTTTTTTTCTTAATTTCCCGGTAGGCAGTCATCAATTTTTGATTCCCAAATATGGATGTGATACTTTGAGTTGTTACATGTATACACCTGTTGGTTCGAAAGGTTTTGGGAAAAAGGATATTTATCATGAAAATATCAGAATATCAAAATATCACCAATTTGCTATCTCGAAAAGTTTGAAGTGCATTGACTACCAGCTTTTTACAAAATGAAGACAACTAAAATTCATTCACAATTTTGAAAAAAATGCGCGGAAAATGCGCATCATTTTCTTGTTATTTTTAATACATTACAAGAAGTTTTCTTCCACCCGTAAAGGCTTCTGCGGATCCGGTAATAGTGGATGCTTTGTGAATAAGGTCCCAGTTCATGAGTTATTGCACTTTTTGTGTTTTTGGTTTCCGCCACCTGGTGGCCAAATTAAGAGTCAAATCGGACCGAAACTTAGGGTCATAGGTCATCTCACCTAGGGGTATATATGTACCAAATTTGAGGCCAACAGCACCTGCGGTTACAAAACGTGCCACTTAAAGGCAAAATCTTGAACTTTGACCTCTGTGACCTTGAAAAGTAGGTCAAACCAAAAACCCGTTATGTATGTAATGTACCCTCATTAGATACACCTATGATAAAAATTTGGAGGTGATCCAGTCTAGTTCAGGAGTTATTGCACTTTTTGTGTTTTTGGTTTCCGCCACCTGGTGGCCAAGCTAAGAGTCGAATCGGACCGAAACTTGGTGTCATAGGTCATCTGACCTAGGGGTATATATGTAGCAAGTTTCAGATCAATAGCTCCAGCGGTTACGAAACGTGCCCTGCTAACGGAACACGACGGACGACGACGACGGACGCAGACCCACGACAAGAGCTCACTCAGGTGAGCTAAAAAATGCTTTTGGTACCGTCCCCTCAATCTCGTCTTAGATTCGAATAACTCATACATGTACGTACATACATGTATCATGAGGTTTACTGCAGGATAAAATCTGGAATTTATCTTCAGGTGAAAGCTGTTCCTCTGCTTAGAGAGTAAATCTGAGGATAGATGTACAAATAGTGAAAAAATAGTGCAATTATTTTCCAAGTAAGTGGGATCTCCATGGGGGGGGGGGTAAGAAAATTTTGCTGCTATAATCACTCTTTAAGCCTTAAACCTCAGTGTTGCAGTCTAAGAATTCTGTTGAGAAGAAATCATACCTGGTTCCTGCAGTTGAAAAGTAAATACCGATATCCCGACTTCATTCCCTACGTAAACGGAATACTCCCCATAATCTGATACAACAGTAGCTTTCTTGGACAAGGTGTATGCCGTGTCATTAATTTTTGAGGACGAAAATCCTCTGTCAGTCACCGATTTATTAACTTTATCAATCCATGTCACATTTGTGGGCGGTGGATTCGCAATCACATGCAACACGAACGTCATACTCTCCGATTGGTTGCTGGCGAACGTCACAACCTTTGTGAATTTGGGGTTCCATTTGGGTTTGTCTGAAAAGAAATGATGATTACACCCATGATCACATTCGGAACGACCTGAGGCGAACTGCTTATCTATCCACTGGGCGGCGCATTTCACCTCGGACACAAGTCCAAGGCAGCCATGTTGTTATCAACACACCCACGTGACCGACCGTGGAACTATTTTCGCCAAATTTTGGCCTGCTAAGACATCCAACCTTATTTTCGAGATAAGTTGAGGCATATTATATATAAACTTACTGATATCTCACCCAATCTGCCAATTATTGATCAATAACGCAACGTTTTTGTGTGAACTATTTCGTTCATGCGCAGGGTGTGATGAGGCGACCGCATCCAAACCACCAGAAACGCATTGAAATCGTTGCGCGTTCAAGATGGCTGTCTTGGAATTGTGTCCGAGGAGAAATGCGAGTGTCTACGGAAATTGCCGAGCAGTTGCCTTCGGAAGTTCCGAATGCCATGATCACTCAGATGCTTTATTGCCACGTTACTCTCAGCAGAGATTTTTATGTATTTTGGTGTGGTATATTGCATGTATCGGATGAAGATCTTTCACTTTCAGAGCGAATAGGAACAATTCACAAACATCACCACTGTATGGTCAGAGAGGGCTTGTTGTACTTGACTCGATGACTCGATGGCGCGAAGAAGGCCAAATAACTTTCCTGTATATTGATGGGTGCATGACTTATTTTAATTCGAGTTTCACTTCAAAACACTGGGTTACGATGCAACATTTTTAGAAGATGAAATAAGCCATCTCTGGCATATTTTTATAACCATCGTTAGACATGTTAAACTACATACCTACTCCCATTTAAGTGTAAAGCCGTGACGTGACGTCATTGGCGTTTAGAATGCATGATTGTGGTTGTGCGTGAAGCAGCGGAATTCATTCAAAACTTTTTTTTTCGTTCAAGTGTTTTGAAGAAGTACAATTGCAAAAATTTAAATTTCATTACATAATAAAAAATATCAAAGAATTGTAAAAATTTGTTCCAAGGTCTGAAACTTTTCGTCCAAGATTGTCACGTGTGTCTTGCCAAGATGCAAGTGACCACAAAACTGATGACGTCATGAAGTACATGAACAACCCCGGTGCATTTCGTCATTTTCATGAATTTACTTTTGACAGATTGGGAAACTTCCGGCATAGAACATGCAGTAGGATCATTGCTCGAAAGGGCTGAAAATTACCGCTATACCTCCTCCGGGAGGTGCAATAGGGAGACAAGACCAATTCCAACAACTTTTCAAAAGGGACCCATAGTAGATTCTCAAGGACTTAGGAGCTATAGGCCTAGTTCGAGGCTACCCTTCATTTCATGATTTACGCTGAATATCAACCTCACTACACTTCTCGGTAGCTGAGGACACTACGTTGGTCCACTTCCGCTGTTGATCCATACCACTTCTTAGAAATAACCAGTTGAATTTCATTGAATAATTTTGGCGGTCCTCGAGTCATCGCGCCATCGAGTCTTCGCGTCATCGAGTCAAGTACAACAAGCCGTCAGAGAGGACTGGCATTGCCCGGGGCAAGCTTCTCCTGTTGGTAATGGTCGGCATTGCTGACCACACAGCATGTTCTTGATGTCTTCACATCAAGGTCCTGACACTGACGCTTTTGATATGATGATAATGTTGGAGGAGCTAGATCCCAGTGGCAAAGCCATGTCTCTGTTACCTTACAAACTGCGATTTGGGTGTAATTACCGAGTAACGCCTTCGTAGAGGGTCCATTCTGGTTGTACATACTTATACAAAATATTGAGATTCAAGGTCGCATTAGCGACGCCTCCAGGAGAATAACTGACGACCCGACATCGATGTGGTCCACTATGTGTATACGCCACTGCCCTTACCCTATATGTTCGCGATTTTTCATTTTGTATTTCCTTGCCGTTATAGTACCAACTGTATCTATACGTTGTTGGGTTGCCACCGCTGGCTCCACAGGTTAATGTAACGTCATCCCCTTCTTTCACTGTCTTTGCGTTTGCTGTTAGAGAGACATTTGGAAGGTCTGAAGAAATGAAAGCCACAGCCTGTCAGTTTTTAGGCGACAGAACGTAAAGTTTCTATGCTCTCGCAAACCATCACACCCAAGTCACTTTCTGATCACAAGATGTTGGGGACGTTCTTTCAAAATCAACAATGTACCCCTACATGTATTTCAGGTAAAGGACTGCAAATAAATGAAACTTTCCTAGGACTACTCACAATACACCGAAACTGCAGTCTCAGCCATTGGGATGGAACCTCCCTTCACTTTACACTGGAATACGGCCTGGTTGTCCACCCTGTCGGCTGTAACAATCAGTGTACTACGACGAATCCTGCCATTGTACTGTGCATCAATAGTTGTTGACGATAAACCAGAAGTCAGTTCCACCCAGTTCTCTCCAACTCTCTTTCTATAGAACTTGACATCAGCCGCTGGGTTGGCGCTGTTGGTCTCACATTCGATTTGAAACTGGCTCTTTTCAATGACAGGCTTCATTGGTTTTTTTATCATCGTTACCTTGGTCGGATTGACTGAAAATATAACCCATCACTTCCGAGGTGCTTTGCTGCACAGTTCTTGCAGAGATTACTTCTTAGTATTTTCATTGGCTTTGACACAATTCTATCGTCTGATTTATGCTACTATTATTTTTCCCAGGAAAAAATGAACCATGGACTTTTTGGTTGAACCATGAACTGCGGACAAATAACAGTGAAGTTATTTGGCCGCAGTTCATAGTTCAACCATAAAGTTCATGGGCTGTTATTCATAAAAGCTAGCAAATGCTTTTACTTAAGATCTGCACAGCGAGGTCCAATGTAAATGTACTACAAAACTTGAAGTAAAAGCATTTGATAGCTTTTATGAATACCTGCAATTGTTCATTTTTTCCTGTGTTCGACAACTATATAACGATAAAAACCAGGGAGCTTGCTACATGCTTCACATTTGCCTCATGCAAATGGGAGACTTGACTGCCGCTTGAGGCCGCTTGTTAGCTGTCCCAGAACGTCAAAAAAATTGACGTCACAGACGTACATGTAAGCCATCGGCTACACGTCATTACGGATGACGATGTGGCGTGCATTTCTTCTACTGTCACATCAAATTCGCTGACATTCTGGGACTGACTGGTGGTGGCCTCTAACGGCAGGAAAGTGTCTCATTCAAGAAGGCAAAATGCAATATCTGATACTCGGTCACCTGGCCAGAGAAGACGATCCTAAATGACAGTCATTAACCAGCTGCTAATCAAGAGAACTTACATAGGACCTTCACCATTGCTGTCTTTCTAAATGTAGTAGTTGATGTATAGGTAAATGTACAGATGTACTGTGCACCGTTGTCCTTCCTGTCGGTGTCTAACTTGATGTCCACGTTGACGTCCTTCCCTGAATTCGCACCATTCGTCACACTTCGAGAACCAGCCACATCGACCTCTGTAGATCCCAGTTTCTTCTTGACGGATACACTAACTGCTGGGTTACTGCTTGATGTTGTACGACACGTTATGGTCTTAGACTCTCCCTCTCTGACGCTGATACCTGTCTCTGACAGCTGGATTCCATTTGGTGGGACTGAAGGAACGGAATTGACAGCGTATTCACTGAAGGTGGAGGTTCTTACAAGGATTTGTAATAGCCCTCCAGCAACATCTGGGGGTCATCTTTCAACAATGCTCCTGTATTTTCAAATCATTCGAACGAGGCAGACCAGAGATAACTATCTCTAAGAGCTAGCAACCTCATTCCTTCCTCATTCGGCGCTAAACGCGTACCAGCGTTATGGGAGACCTCTATTGACAATGCTGTTGGACTACCACTTATCGACCCTTCCCCATGTGGAGTATCTCTCATTCCTAGGGTATCCACGTATGCATTGCATTGTAATCATGCATTCGCCCTCACTGGGGCGAAAGGCAAAACTGTGGTATTGGAGAATGATGCACTCACCGCCCGTGTCAACAAAAAGTGGCAATATTGTGGCCCGTTAATACTGTTTGAAAGGATTGAGCGACAAAAACTTTTCTTATCTGCTATTTCCCTAAGGACTGATATGACATACTGTTGGCCTATGTAATACTTCAATAAAGAAAAGGAGGGCGTCATATTCTGCTTACAATATACAGTGATGGCCACGTCCTTTTTCTTGTTTGTTTGATCATTTATCTTGCATTCATACTTGGCCTGGTTATCTTCCATTCTTGCCGTGAAGGTCAGCTGACTGATGTAAACTGTGCCGCCGTCTGAGGCTTGTCGTGTGCCTGTTGTTACACCAGATGTGATCTGCTGGTTATTCCTATACCAGTATATAGTTCCAGGTGATCCAGAGTTACTGCTGTCTGTTTCACATTTAATCCGTACACTACCACTAGGTGTGATAGGCTTGTTTGGCTTGTTTACCATCTTCATCTCAGTAACCGACCCTGAAAAACATGAAGAAATTGCATTTTTATGGTTTCCGATCTCAAGATCGGAAACCATATTGTGTTTGGTCGTGGTGTCTGTCTGTCTGTGTGTCTGTCTGTGTGTCTGTCTGTTCAGTCTGTCACACTTGTAACTTTGTTCCTGCAAGAGCTACAGACCTGGGAATGTGACCTACCCCCAGGTTTCATGACCTGAGCTACAAGATGGAATGAAAATTTCCAGTCTCCGATACCTGGTTCATGGTGAAATTGATATATCAAAAGTTGAGATTTTGTCTGTCACACTTTTGTTTCTTGAATAACTTGTCTCCGA
>NMRB01004686.1:22639-32748 GCA_002633025.1 Notospermus geniculatus
GTCCATTACAGTGTGAATTATACTAAGTTGGTATTGTATAATTATGCTGACGACGGAAAAACACCTACCAATAAGTGCCACTCTCTGAGAAAAGTGCCTATGTGCCTTATAGCCATGTTCAAATAGTAATTATAAAGGATGTTTCAAAATAACACTGTCTACCCTGTTTTTTGCATGAGACACCCTGTATAACACCAAATTGGGTGCTTTGCATTGTATATCGATGCAGGATGGCCACTACTATCATTTCCTGAGGAAAACTACCAATTCAAAATGAATATTGACAACTGCAGCCCTTTTTCTCAAATTTCCAGCATCCAAAATGGCCGCCATTTCGAAAAAGTGGATTTTCTCAAAATTTTCCCAACAGATTTTTTTCGTTCCTTCAGCAAATGAAACTACGTTGTCTTAAGAATACTCTGACGTAGGTTTTATTTGAGTAAAATTTTTTTGCACTTTCTTCCGGTTAAGGACCACTGTGGTCAGCAAAAAAGACTGGCCTCATGCACGACCTCGACGAGTAAGGCTAAGAATCCATTCACGCGATTTTCGCGCCGCGCGATGTCGCATCCTTTGTCCACGACCAACGCGGCGGAAACAAACAACGCTTTCGAGCGTCTGCCGCTCAAAAATCGCGTGAATGGACAGCCAGTCTAAAGCCTTGTTCACACTGCCGGTGCTATGCGACGCGGTGCGATGCGATATTTTTCGCGACTGGTTGTTCCCATTGTTAAGCCTATAGCTGTTACGTGATGCAGTAAGAAGCGGTAGGGCGGGACGAGCGATTTCCACCGCCCCGACCGCTCCTGCAGTATTTTTCCCCGGCGAATCGCCTGCCGCGTGAGCTGAGGATTCTGGAATATTTGTCACAATTTGAATGACATGAATGATGTAATTTCTGCTAATCATGACCACCGCACGCAATCGCGTCGCGCCGCGCTGCGCTATGTCAAAACTGACACCGCTTGGCGATTTTTTCAACGCATCGCACCACGCCGCCAGTGTGAACAAGGATTTAATTGTAAGAATACGGCTCGCTTGTCAAGTAAGGGCCAAGTCATACTTGTTCGCTGATCGTCAAGCGCATGAAACTGATCGCAGGTTTCCAAGGCTTGAATGTGCGCACTCATTGAAATTGATCATAGTCGGCGTAAAATCTGATCCAATCCAATCCAATTGCCTGATAATAATAAAATTTGAACAGAAGATCAACATTCACAGTGTTCAAACTTGTATTTCATTGTTATGTCACTTACCAATAGCCTTGGCCATGTCAGCCATCACCCCATTCAAATTAAGTTATCGCACGCGGTCATTCTTCGCAAGGCTTGGGATCGTGGGACAATAAAGTGGACAGGTCATTATTGTTTCTCACCATACCCCCACCCTATTATCTTCATATTCGGACTTAGTCATTTTTTCCGAGTTCAGGAATGGGACAGGTAAGTGGGAATTTAGAGTAAATGAATAATATTATTGCCCGTCTTGTTGTTGTGATTTTGGTTACCATACACATACAATGATAATGAGGTGTTGATGAAAATCCGCACGATCCGAATTTCCTTCAGCCGGAAATGTGGAAAACTTCCCGAATAATGTTGTGTAAGAGCTGCTTATGAGAAGCGGTCGATATGAACTAGACCTACATATCAAACGGTATGCCATATCATACGGTATGCATACATGTAACACAGTTAACTCACATTTTACATTCATTACGGTGTCAGCTACTCTAGTAAAATTGTGTCCCGTCAGGCCGTGTGTTGACGTGCATCTAACTGTGGCGTGGTTCATTGCCTTTGTTGCTGTTATGGATACGTCGCTGATCCTGATCTTCCCACCATAAGCCCCATTTCTCTCTGATGGTGAGGCTGCAGTTGTTATATCTCGCAACGATA
Organism: Notospermus geniculatus; assembly: GCA_002633025.1. Lineage (NCBI taxonomy): Eukaryota > Metazoa > Nemertea > Pilidiophora > Heteronemertea > Lineidae > Notospermus > Notospermus geniculatus. The sequence goes on from NMRB01004686.1 coordinate 24,538, forward strand.
ACCCTTTATACGTATACCACTTTATGCTGCTGCTGATAGGGTTACTTTCATCCGTCTGACATCGAAATGTTTTCACCTGACCAACCTGGGCGGCAGCAGTTGGGTTATTAGTGAAAAACACCTTGGTATTTGGAACTGGAAAAGAAAGAAACGGTTTTTAGTCGTGTCATTCAATTCTTGTCGTTCACCATGTTCACAGGAAGAGCCCTGCAACGCCAATAGATTTCTTAAGGAAGGAGTGGTATAGATACATCTGACGGTGTATGTTTTGGGGCTTGATCTCACTGTCAGAGCGGAATATCCAGTGACTGTTGCCCCACAAAAAGTACTTATCCCGATGTTCTCCCAGATGATAAAACCACTGAGTCCGGCTTGTACATAAGAAGTCAATAATCTATTCTATACGGTATACTTACAGTAAACAGTAAGTATCTGCTGACTGCTAGACGCCGACCCTACTGCAGTCCTTGCCTTACATTGATAGACCCCATAACTCTCCTTCTTCACTTGAAAGTCAAAACTGGAAGATGTCGACAGTGTGATGGTATTACCCTTGTAATACTTGTACCAGTACCAATGTCTCCAGGTACCGGTACCGGTATATCGTGAGGACACGCACCTCAGGTTCAGCTGTGTCCCAACCAACACTGGTCCAGAAGGAAATCCGGTGATCCGAGGTCCTGAAAGTGAAAGCAACCAGGTACATGAGTGATGCCAAATCATTACATTCCCAACTCTAAAGACGAAAATAACTGAAGTTTCATTGCTGACGGACGGTTGACTAGGTCGGCCATGACTTGGACCTGGTGTCAAGTACTTCTACGTTGTGTCATCACTGGGTTCACTGCTCTCAAAAGTTATCCATGATTAAGTATGGCAGGAAAGTCATGATCATACAGATAATTTGCTTTCGATATCGGCGTATAGGGCCTGTTACAACCGTTGTAGCAGCGCCACTATTTGTAGACGATAGTAGGCGCTACAAATAGTGTTGTCGCTAGCTACCCTATTTGTAGCCGCAACGCTATTTGAAATCAGTGCTATTTGTAACCGAGTCGCCGCTGTTTGTAGCTGAAGCGTCGTAACCGTATTTGTGACCGACTTTTCCACTACTTTTAGACTTTGAATTCAGTAACCACAGCTAACCACGTGAATATTTACCATAGAAATCGTTTGTGAATAGAGAACATGTCAATTCAACCATTATTCCCTTAGTACTTTCACCCAAATATACAAGCAGATTCATTAAGGTCAAGGTCACCATACCTCGGATGAGTGTCTTCACTGGTATACTACTACAGATCTCTACAGACCTGCATCCCTACAGATCCAATAACCAGAATCTGATGCATTAGATACTTGAATGTTGAAGGTTCTAGATGTGGAGCTTGTACGCCTGCAGCTGTAGCATGGGTTGGATGGAGTGCTACAACCGAGGCTGTTCGCTGTTCCTGGGACAGTATAACCACGATAGGTTAGCCCATAGGTTGTCAGATGCCTGACAGAGCCTTCCAGACGCCTCCGTTTGAGCCACCAAAGCCCCGTTTCCACTAACAGATTCCGCCGTGGTTTGCAGCGAGCGTACGGTGCGATTTTGGATAATACTTCGATGGTTTAACAATACATGGCCCGCTGATTATCCCGTTGCCTGCGAAAACCGGCTCCGCTCGCAGCAAGCCGGGCCGGAAATCGCTGTAGTGGAAACGTGCGTGAAGAGGGCAGCCGGATGGAAAATTGCGGACACGTATTCTCTATCTATTATAATGCTAGTTCAGTACTTGACATTTCCCCTCAACAACCCATAATATTTGTTACTAATTAACAAGCGCTTTAATTGGTTCCCATTTCTTTGCATCCGCTAAAATGATTCCCAACTACACAGAAACAAATCGATCTCATCTCGAGATAAAATGAGTCTCCAGCCTACTATTTTGTCCCTAAAATGAGTTTCTTTGCTACACGAACACAGAATGAGTACCAGTTTTCTAAGGCTGGAGCCCTCTTGCATCGACTGGAGATAACTGCAACTGGAGTCTCATTCTGAAGTAGAGACAAAGTCTACTCATTTTGGGTTTTCCCAGTTCTCCAGTCGATGGGACAGGGGATCAGCTGGAGAAAATTGGAAACAAACCGAGGCGAACCAAAATCTGATCATATGAGGAGCTCGGTGGTGTGGTGGTTCTGGTGTCCGACTTGCGATCAGAGGGTCCATGGTTCGAAACCCACTGGGTGTGAAACGTTTTTTTTTCTTCATATATATATATAAGGAGACATCACTTGTTTATTTGATTCGAGGCAACAGACAATCCGGTGGAAACAGCTGAGAATCATTTTAACCAGTTGGAGACAATGTCATCTCAAGTGGAGACCCAGTTATGTCTATTCGAGTTGCAAAAGAAACTCATTTTAGATGAGTTGAGATCGTTTTTTCTTTCTGTCTAGTCGGCCACTCCATGTTGAAGTGGTAAAGTCAACTGACGGTAACAGGAAAGAATGTCAGTGGGAAAAAGTGTCCTGTGATCAAAAGATCCTATTGTTACATTGTAATCTCTGGCGATTGGTTTCCAGGGCGATGCACCTTAATCCGTCATTCGACAGTAGAAGTGGGGACATTTTACAAGGGGACATTCTCTAATGTTACAACGGCGTTGAGGGTCGCCTGCTCCTCGATTTCTATATCATGATCCCAAACATACACAAACAAAACAGCGGTTTCTCCTCTCAACGTTTCTCCTCTCAACAGCGGTTGAGAGGAGAATTGACAAAAATGTGTGAGACTTACCTTGGAGATGGACGCGAGACACTAACGTCATGAATGTCAACAATGAGTACACCCCGAGTGACGGCCCTTTGGCCATATTTCTGTTTGTCATGACGTCTTACTTGATATGGCATTGGTTCATTTCTGCTATATACTTATACCCTTTTGAATGCAAAAATAGTCGCACTTTAAACAGAGTTACGTGGAAATCAAACAAGGAAGTTTACAGAAGCATGAAAAAAAACAGTACCCAGTTGTGTTTGCTATAAATATAGGCTACATGTAGCATAGGCCTATATATAAACAAATATTCTTGAACATGGTTCAAGTAGTCAATTCCGATAACTCATCACTTATCCCTAGCGATTTCTCAAGAAGATTCTTTTTATAGGTCTGTCAAGTTTGATTTTCCTGTTTATGACCGACCGATCGCATGAACGAGTGGAGATATAAGTTTTTACATACCATAGTTTTAATTTCATTGCAACTGAATACAATCGTTTGTACAGTCATTTGACTTTTTAAGGACCTAAAGGCCGTATTCAAAAAGGGTGTTTAAGACTTAGACGCGTGTAACTTCGTCAAATGCACGGTGTGCATTTAGTGAAGTTACACGCGTCTAAGTCTTAATAGCGGGATGATTGATCACCATTTTTGAATACGGCCCTATATGTTTTACATGGGCACTTTTAATTGCCTTTCGGTGCTGGGTTAGCCCTTTGGCCACACTTATACAGGGTGTATCAGAAAAAAACTAGACTCTCGAAAAAATCATCATAAAATAAACACAGAGGGGAGTTTTGAATAACTGGCTATATCCCTTTGTAGAGGACATGATTCTGCATCGAATGACACCAGTATCATTGTTTGCACTTCATGTTTCAATGAGCAGTGACGGTTTGAAGTTTGAAAAATTGAAGTCCTTTGCGCACGGAAATGTGAAGGTTAAAATTGGATCTGTCGGAGTGAATGAAAAGTTTAGACTGAGTTTTACTAACGTGCCGAAGCATTTTTGAAATGATTAATCCTTTCACCCTCTAACCCCGAAAAAGTCTCATTTCTGAGTGTAAACAAATAACAGTCGGGGGCTTTGCGAATAGGGAGTTTTCACAAAGCCCCCGAAACGCCAACGCGAACGCCAAACCCATTGTTCGATGCCACGAAGAGAGCACCGAACAAAATGATAGACGTTCGCGTTGGCGTTTCGGGGGCTTTGCGAAAACTCCTTATTTATTGGGCCCAGGACCTGAATATTGAATTTTATGGGATAAATTTGTAGTTTTTATTTTTCTTAATCTTAGAATGTATCTGGGTGATTTCCCTCAAATGCTATGAATGGAGAACTCTGTAAACGTATATTCCAATGTAAAATGTGCTGAAAATGGAAACTATTGGCAGGTAACAGTTTTTTTTGTTTCTTCACGTGTTGATCATTCTTGGTTTTGGATAATATCTAAACCCAACACAACATAATCAATACATAAAACTGGATGAAGCATAATGTACGGTATGAACACACGATGTTTTTCTCATTATTGTTCAAATTGTGTGGTTTGCATTTATTGTGCTTTCTAAAATCGATAAGTGATGACATTTGAATACCGATACTGATCACGAGAGTGGGTGCAGGAGAAACGCCTAATGTGCATCTTATGGACGACGGCACCCGTCTTCACCTCACGACGGACGTTCAGGTACGACATTAAATTACACGATGACTACATAAATGTACATTCATTAAGTCGTCTATTACGCTAAGTCCCACAGGAATCTAAGTCCAGTTATATTGCTAAAGAGACCATTGACCTTAATATTCACGAAGCTCCCGTAACTTACGGGAGTGCGCAACCTATTGTCATTTGCGGACAACCTACTCTTCACTATCAGCCTGCCAAAGGATTGGCGTAGCTTTAAAGTTACGGGGGCTTTGTGAATAAGGTCCCAGGACCCATGTTGCCGAAGCCGTCGTTAGGTTAACGATGTCGTTAAAACTGGAAAAATACATAGCGTAATGACACCGTTAACCTTACGACGGTTTCGGGAACTTGGCTTCAGGTACCTTATTCACGAGGCCCCCGCAACTTTACGGAATGCGTAAACTATTGTGCATTTGCGGGAATCCTATTGTTCACTATCAGCCTGGCAAAGGATTTGCGTACCCTTAAAGATACGAGAGCTTTGTGAATAAGGTCCATTTGGATACAAACGTACAATAGCAAGTAAGACATGCATTCCTAGGACTGTTCCTTTTACACCTGTTCATACATAGCGCAACCACGAGCGTGATCGCGGAAAAGCCTCGATTAGGCCGCAGTTGCATGGAAATGAACTGCTTACTTTCATTTTTCACTCCTCATTTTTCATTCAAAATCAAAATAGGGCACCGAACTCCTGTGTTAAAGCCCCACTGTATTGAATTTGAAAAGCGCAAATCATCGCCGCGATTCTCGACGTCAGTGCACGACGTCACTGTAGTGTAAAATGAACTACGCTCCATCTGAATACATTCGCCTAGAGCTCTCCCTGTCGTTTTTTCTAATCTGTGCTGAAAACTAGGCCTTGATTCTCTGAAGTTGGTATGGAGGCAAGCATTTTGGGAACCTAAGGAGACCATGAGACCTCTATGTGCACTCTCAATGGCCCGTATTCAATAAGGGTGATCATCGCACGTTTAAGGGTGTTTTGGCCTAATCAGCGTACAAATTCTGCATTACACAGGTTAAAGGCCTAGAAAACTATTGTCTGATGTCTGTACGGTGGTTCACCACAGGCGTTTAATCCGCAGGATAATCACACGCGTCTAACTATCCTGCGTCTAAGTCAAAGAGCATGAAGGAAATGTTGAACGATCAGGAAGGCTTGTCTAGAATGTTTCCAACACTTTCTATTGTCCTCCCACACTAAGACGCAGGAATGTTAGACGCGTGTAATCATCGTGTGGGTAAAATGCCAGGGATCAGGCAGCTTACAGAACGTAGAACAATAGTTTCTAGGCCTATAAGCTGTGTAATGCAGAATTTGTACGCTGATTTAGCTAAACACCCTTATTGAATACGGCCCCTAACATTTTGAAAATATCGAAAAATTCAATACAGCGGGGCTTTAATTCGTGCTCATAAATATGGAATATTATGAGAATTTGCATTCATTTACAATAAACGTTTTTTCTGAATTACTCTAGTTTCGTTCTTCTAAGGTTACTTTACTGAACACCCATATGACCGCCTACCCTTTTGAATATGCATGGCAAAATAAAGAGCTGTTCAATGTCACTGACAGGCGAGGAGGGAAATGGCTCTTGAAGACTGATTTATGTTGAATAAAATCAATAATTGTTTGTATGGTCTATATTGTGGGCTAGGCTTATACCTACAGATGAGTATCTGAAGTAACCTTGGAAGAACGAAACTAGAGTATTACTGTGCGTGTGGTTTTATGTGCTCCGGGTTCTATATGTCCCTGTCGGAAAGTTGTGATTAAACGGTTCTATGTGTGGGTGTTACAGGGCCGGCTCTGTGTTTTTTTCTTTTAGCCATTTTTAGCCCGATGAAACTGTTTTAGCCAAATCCTTGTCATTTTAGCTTGTCATTTGAGGCCAGAAATTTAAATTTGAGGAATAAAAAATAAACATGTTTGATTGCATTAAATCTGAACTCCCATTTCGCAAAATACGATGATAAGACTCCACATGTAGAGCCTTGGAAATTAGTAAATGGACAGTGAAAATGTAGTTTTTCTCAGAACTAGTTGGATGATAATTGAATGCGGTTTTCTGCATATAATAGGCAAATTATCTGGCTATAAACTCATAGTGATGACCTTGAATCTGCTATCATAGAAATTGCCGAAATTTGGCGATTTCCAAAGTGACCCAAAATCAACTATTTTGTTTTTTCAAAAACCCAAACTTTTTCACAGCAGACTTGTCAGCAATCCTCAAAAATGGTCCCTAGTTCAAGTTTCATCAAAGATGCGAAATCCCAAGACTGAGATAAAAGCCTTTTTATCAAATATCGTCAGCTGAACTGGGCAGTCAGTCTTGAGAAAACCCCTAGGCATGTGACCTCTACTACTCAAGTTGTTGATCAATACTCATGACCCAGTTATTCTTGAAAACTGTTATGAATCTTACATAAGACTGCATAACCTTTGAATGGTGTTTATTAGGAAGTCCTTTGACTATTTCAATAAAGGCTTATTGAACGCACAAAAGCCACTCACTGCAGGAATATGCATGAGGACTTTGGCCTATACACTTGACCAAGGTTCTGGAGACATGTGAGTATTCACTGTTCAGTGACTATTGCATTGCTTGAGGGCAGTGAATGGGCAGGGGCCATCTAAAAAGTCATTGACGTTGGGCTCATAGAAAAATGATATTTTCAGCACAAATTCGGTTTAAATTAGCAAAAATACCAATTTCCTTGTAAAAACAATTGACAATCTGTCAGTAAGAGCACTATCCGCGGATGTAAAAATTTCTGAAAAGAACTTGAATGCAAAAATGTTGATTTTAGGTCACTTTGGATATCGCCAAATTTGGGCAATTTCTATGACAGCAGATTCAAGGTCATCACTATGCGTTTATAGCCAGATAATTTGCCTATCTATGCAGGAAACCGCATTCAATTATCGTCAACCAGTTCTGAGAAAAAACAACATTTTCACTGTCCATTGACTAATTTCCAAGGCTGTACACGTCTCATATCCATGACAATAAGCAAATGGACTGCGCCTAGGCCCACATGTATATACTGTGGTGTCGGAGTTATGCCGGAGTGGGGGCGGTCAGGCCTAGCCGTACTTTTAGGGAAGGTATAGCCCAAACAAAAATGATTTGGTATCGGGGCATGTCTCAGGATCATTCATATCCGCCCACACCACAATTTCAGTCCACAGGCCGAACCCCAAATTCCCCAGAACCAATGGGTGGATATGGCGTCGAATCCGGTATAACTCCGACACCACAGTATGTTTTCTAAAGATACTGTAAGCTGGGCCTAAAACGAAGTTGAGAAATTATGTAGGCCTTGTCCACTATTCCCAGTTTCTCACTTTTAGACTCTACATCATATCAAAGGACTACTTCTACAGGGTGGCCGAGACCTAAACCTATAGTTAATAGGATTTCAGCTACAACTTGTTTTTTTCGCCTTTTATCAAAAATATGGAAAATTAAAGATACGGTCATTTGAAGGTTGGAAGGGTAGTCACCTACACCACTGCCATTTTCCGCCTTTTGTCATAATGAGATTTAATGATGTCATTTTTGCTGTTTGCTGAGATACATGTAATGAGAACATTGATTTCAAATAACTCCAAAGGATAATCCCTTATTGTCGTAATCATGGGATGACGGAAGTATAAGGAAAGTGAGGGGATCTGGACGGAAGAGGAAGATTAGCCGCACCCCCCAGGCTAAAATACACTAAAATATCCCTATTTCCGGG
>NMRB01004687.1:7856-26585 GCA_002633025.1 Notospermus geniculatus
GTGCCATCCAGCGTAAAGACATTGCTTTGAAGGTAGGCAGCAATGCCCCTTGCCGCATTGTCGACATATGCTTTCAGCTCATGGGAGATTCTAACCTCGTCATCACCGTTAGGCCCGTAAATGCTCATTGCGCAGTATCAGGGTGAACCGTATATAACGTCCATGAAAATTTATAACCGAACCTTCCTCATCCTTGATTAACAGGGATAGCTCGTGCAGAGAGCGAGGCGCCAACGGTTTGAAGGACGGGTTCTGAATACTTTGAGTGACCATGTGCCCAAACTGGGCAGTCGTAACAGGCAGGACTTCGAGAATGTCACTTGGAGACCCATTGTGCAGGTTGGCATCTCCGTTGATCTGAGGGCAGTGGACAAACAACTGTTTAGGGTAAAGTAGGTCGATGGGCTTTACACCCCTAACCTCATTCCCCGGCTCGACTTCTCCTGGGGGAAGGCCGAATAAGCCTGTTGCATCTCTGTATCCCTTCAATCGCGCTCCACGTGCGATGGAAACTAATGCTCTGCCATTGCACGGATATGCAGTGATAGAAAAATCAGCTGGTTGGTTTACAAACAGTGGCCAGCAAACTAGTTTTATTCCTTCGTGAAGGTGGCAGCACCAGTACGCCCCGTGATCGTTACACTGGTGCCCGGTCCAATGCAACTCACTCACGATATTCACGTCAGTACATATCACCGACAATAGGTGGCAGCACCGCAGGCGTCGCGTGGATAGAGAACCAGTGAGTGAGTGTTTACAACTTGGACGTCGAGCTCCTTTAACCCACAGGGGGCTACTACAGTAAAATGAAAAGTCCAGGGATATTGTGCTCACCTCTGTGATAAGTTTCTGCGGTAAAGTTAGACTGGTACCCGATCCTATCTATACTAGTATCTGGTCCTACCATTCAGCAATTCAAAAGCGACACCATCGGTAGGACCAGGTACTAGTCTACGGTAAAGTAAAAGTGTGACTCTAATGGTGAATGATGAACGATCAGTGTAGATTACACCAATTTTTATGACATGATTAGTACCGGTAATCACAATGAAATGGTCCATGGACCATGTGCTCACCGGTTTGAACACAATAGTTTAACGACAGAGAGAGGTGCATGTCAGTTATGAGCAATCTGGGTCAAGTCATTCCCAAGTTGATTCAGTGATTTCTGGTTATGCCACCTGGCGGCCATATTGGACGTCCGATCGGGCCAAAACTTCACATGCGTAGTTTACCAAGTCGTCAATAGAGGTCTCCCTTAGCGCGGGTAGGTGTAACGCAGGATTGGGAAGCAATACTGTGGTCCTTTAACATTGAAAATGGATAGAGAAATGGTGCTGCCATCTGTTAGTCAGTGGTTTAACTACCTCCGTGGCGTGTTCACCTTTCATCATGATAGTGAGATATGTGTGATATGTCTGTACGGGCCGCTAAACTTTTGAACCGAGAACAAGATGGCAGCCTCCATGGCTTCATTTTGACGGCCAATATGGCGGCCGTGTGACGTCAGTGGGAAACCTCTATATAGTATGTAAAAATTGCTGAATTCTCGGGGGCGTGAAAATTTTCGAAAATAAGAGTGCTTTTACGCCATTTCCGGGCATTTGAGAGTAGTTTATGACTTTTTGATGACTTTACACAATTTCACAAAATTTCATGACTTTTTTAGGCCTTAGGACTTCCACATTTTATGACTTTTTAATGGGGGAAGAACCCTGATCCAACTTGCACAGTAAAATCTTATTGGAAATGCATTAGATGGGACCATGACATTTCATCCGAGATGAACATTCTAAAAACAAACAAGACACTTGTTGTTTTTTACAATTTATTAAAAAGCGTTTTGTTTTTCACTACAGAGTGTTCAAAAAAGTGTCCCTTAATTCATAATCTGGGCGACCAGGCGCCGTATGCACAAAACATCTTAAGTGAAAAATTCCCCTTATCTATTGTTTGGTATAATAGATTAAGGGTTTTTTTTACTTAAGATGTTTTGTGCATACGGCCCCAGGATCTATGATGTTCAATGGAGTTATTAACCATTTCGCTGCCGAAATTTTCAAAAATAATGTCAAACTTTAAGTAATTAGTGGACACATCTGTGTGGGTAAACTCTACATCGTCTCCTCCATCCGGGACACTTTTTGGACACCATGTAGAAAGCATTTTACATATACTACAAAGCATTATGAAATTTATTCTACAACAGCGTCCCTTTAGGAGATAGCATATGGCACAAATTAGCAGCAACTTTCCAGGCGAAAGAATACCAGTAATGTTCACCAACTCGTCTCAATCTAAGATCTGTGATCCTGGACATGTTTGAATACACAGGTGAATCTTTGGTAAACCACACTTCAGTGGAGGAAATGTCCATTATGAAATGGTCCATGGACCATGTGCTCACCCGTTTGGACATAATAAGCAGGAAAATTTCACGAGAGTGTATGAGTCGTGAAAATTTCCTGTCGCGAATATAAATACAGGCAGTGATAAGGCCAGACTTTTTTTTAAGTTGGTTCGCGGATTTTTTTCACCACCCCTTTGCAGCGGAGGGCGAAAAAAAATAAAAATAAAACTTTGTTTTCCTAGTTCTCGAAGTTTTGTCTGTATTACGTTCATGGCGGAGGATGAAAAAAAAAATAAAGATTTATTTGAAAATAAAAATTTACCCAACTGTCATTTTTGTCTACAATACTTGGTGGCCTATTCTGAGCGGGTTCCTCTGACAGCTGTGGAGGTGGACCATGAATGACCCTGATGTATTTTAAGCCAAATCCGCTGACGACCTCCTCCAATGGGGTGTTGAGGTCCAACTTAGTAGTCATGCTCTTGTCATCATGGGGCTTGGCGGAACCAAAAGCATCCTTAGTTGGTCGATTTTCCCACTCGGATGTACATGTACATGAACCGGCAATGTCTTTACAGATAACATCTCCTACAGTTATACCAGGGCATGAAAATAAGGATTTCCTCTCAGAAGCTATGAACAGCTTCCTACCCCTTGGATTTTGGAAGCTGTGGGAAGCTGTTGGTCTCCCATGGGAAGCTACACATGCACATGGTGTGCCAAATATAGTTGCCACAATGATGTCATGGGAATCCCAGTGTGGTATCCCCTCACCCATTGGATGATGCAGCACTAAATAGGTCATATCACTGCATCTTGGCGACTAGCCAATACACGTGGAGTTCCAGGAATTGAGTCACCATGGTCACTGCCTGGTCTCTTTTGGCTTCCCGCCAAAACATCGTCAGGCCGGCTCAAGTGGATGGATAGCTCCGTCGGAACTGTCACTATAGGCCTAGTTTGCTAAGAAGATTCGATAACGATGAGTTGGCAAGACAAAGTTATGCATTTTATGACTGACGTTTATTTACTAAAGGTAAAATTTTCATTAGAGGAGAACTACTGGCGCTGAAATCGGCCAACGATCCACCGCCAGGATCGTTACTGCGCGGCGGGCGCGATAAAAATGAAAATAAAATTTTAATTTTTTTTTCATTTTGGCATATTTCGGGGCGGCGACCCTGAGAACTGTGAAAAAAAGTGATTTTATTTTTTTCTTGTTCCCAACCTTTTCCCAGGCGGCGGATCCGCGAACCAACTTATAAAAAAAGTCTGGCCAAATATGGTCCGTGAAAGAAAACTTGATGATAAATGAAAAGGCAATTTCCAGAGTGTTTGCGAATTTTCGACCCCAACCGGGGTCTTCTTCAGGCTGGAACTTTACAATCCGAAACCGGTTGGGGTCGAAAATTCGCAAACACTCTGGAAATTGCCTTTTCATTTATCATATATTGTGTGTCAATTTTTGTGCTTTTCTCCTCTTTGAAAGAAAACTTGAAAGTGAAATGGTCCATGGACCATGTGCTCACCCGTTTGAACATAGCATAATGACAGAGAGAGGTGTATGTCAGTCATGAGCAATCTGGGTCAAGTCATTCCCAAATTGTAGGACTTCAATGATTTTGGGGTTATGGCACCTGGCGGTCATATTGGATGTCCGATCGGGCCAAAACGTCACATGCACATAAAGGTCATCTAGAGGGAGCCACATAGCACAATTGAGCACTCTGGGTCAAGTCGTTCCTGAGTTATAGCACATTTGATGATTTTCGGTTACGCAACTTGGCGGCCATATTGGATGGAAGTTTAATCAGGCCGATATTCGACGTGCTTGTAAAGGTCATCTAGAGAGGGAGGTAAATATCAAGTTTGAGCACTCTGGGTCAAGCCGCTCCTGAGTTATAGCACTTGGATTTTTTCAGGTTACGATCGGGCCGAAACTCGGTATTTTTTAAGGTACCCCTCTAATACACATTTATGCAAGATATAAAACAGAGTTGAAATGGATGTGGACCCTTAAAAGAAACCTGGTTTTTGAAAAGAAACAAGGCCAGGTTTGTTAAAAGAAACTAGGTTTCTTTAAAAGAAACTAGGTTTTTGAAAAGAAACTTGGTTTCTTTAAAAGAAACCTAGTTTCTTTTCAAAAACCAAGTTTCTTTTAAAGAAACCAAGTTTCTTTTCAAAAACCCAGTTTCTTTTAAATAAACCTGGTTTCTTTTCAAAAACTTAGTTTCTTTTAAAAAACTAAGTTTCTTTTCAAAAACTAGGTTTCTTTTAAATAAACTTGGTTTTTATAAAAGAAACCAAGTTTCTTTGAAAAGAAACCAAGTTTATTTAAAAGAAACCTGGTTTATTTGAATTAATGAACAAACGGCTTGCCATAAGCGGTTACGAAACATGCCCTGCTAACGGACAACGATGGACGACGACGACGGACGCTGCACCACGACAATGCTCGGGCCCAGGGCTTTAAGCTCACCGGTGAGCTAAAAATAGAAATTTTTCCGATTTCTGACTCGCACCACTTCCGATTTCAGACTCCAAATCTGAATGAGGAAACCGTCAAGTCTTTAGAATTTGGACGCCAGAAATGTGGAATCAAGATATGAGAAATGAACACTATCATTTTTTTTTAAAAGTAAAGCTGCGTTTACCAGACATCCGGAATGCGGTATAGGGACGCGGAATCCCCGGCGGAACGATGTGTTGTATACGAAAATACATTGCATTTTCCGCTTCCGCGTTCCGCAATCCGCATTCCGCGTGTCAGCTAAACGTAGCTTTAGGCCCCATAAAATTAATATTGGTGAAAGACTTTATTCAAATGTTCAGTCTGTGAGAAGGCCTTCAGGCTTCATTCAGTAAGAAAACCAATTTTAAATAAACATGAACGAGTAAGGCCTACAGGTGAGAGACCATTCAAATGTTAGGCCTAAAATTAGTTGTTTATCATCCCTTCCCGCACCGAATTTTTGGCCTGCAGCAATTTTTTTTAAAAATTGCTTTCTAAAGCTGTGCTGAAGGTTGAAAACATCATTTATCTGTTGACCAGGACTAGCCACCCTGGAACTGCCGACGAACAGTGAACGATGGACATTGAACTGTGAACTAAAACATATGTGCCTAAAGTTGCTGATGGACTTCTCAGCGTCTACTAAAATCTACCCTAGAAATTGTCTTTTTGTTGCCAGTTCGTGTGTTTTTGATTCATGTTAAAAATAAAAAAAGATATTGCTCCCTCACCTACCTTTTGAGAATCAACGGATGATAAACAACTAATTAATTTTATGGGGCCTAAGTTAAATATTTTTTATAAACACTAACAGGCCAATTGCCAAAAGGTGCAAAACAAGTGCGCATCCCTATGCAGTCGATAAAAACGCCGCCGAATAACACGAAAATATGCAAGTCACAATACTCGATCGCGATATAAAGAACGTGTACTTAACACTTAACAACTTCAATGCAACAATTACCACAATCTTGGACAATTTTCAAAGATTTTCACACTTTCGTCTTCCAATAAAAATGTAAACGAAACATGAGGACGAGGTTGCCATTTTGGAAGTGCGCAAAAGGGTATTCTGCGGACAAGCTGCAGGCGGCCACAGAAATATATGCAAGATAAATACTGTAAATACGATATTATGGGAAAATACAGATACATGTATTTTACCCTGGAAAACCTAATATTTTTGATAATTGGGTAGAATCCCGTATTTGTGAAGAACTTTCGTCCTGGGAAAAGAGCCCGGAAGTACTGAAAACTGGTCGATGAGACCACGTGGAAGATTCTATTTCTTGGTCCGCAGAAAACCCTTTACCTTTGTTGGTGAGTGATGTCACTCGTGAAAACCTCACGAATATTGTTTGTTTACATTTTTACTACAAGAAAAAAGTGTGAAAATCTTTGAAAATAGTCCACGATCGTGATATTTGCTGTACTGAAGTTGTTAAGTGTTAAGTACATATTCTGAATATCACGATCGAGTATTGTGACTTGCGTATTTTCGGAGCTATTCAGCGGCGTTTTTATTGACTGCATAGGGGTGCCTGCATTGCTGTGTACATCTACTTCCGGGTTCGCGAGATCCATCGCATCCGGGCCCTTATGTTGAAGTCGTCTATTTAGTTAAAGCACGACAAGGAGGCAAATCCACCAAATTCATCACAGGTACAATGTCCAAATGGTTAGGCCAACTATGAAGCACAAGCAGAAGCATCCTGAGAATATCAGGGGTTCTTACTGCTCGTTCCCTTCGTCACCGCAGACAAACTCCTGTCCTGACGACATTCACTCGATTTGGTGGGGTATCTGGTGCCTGAGAAAATGCGCCCAATCAGTGAACGCCATTTTGAGTCACCTTTAAAGGAGCTGGACGTCCAAGTTGTAAACACTCACTCCACGCGACGCCTGCGGTGCTGCCACCTATTGTCGGTGATATATACTGACGTGAATATCGTGAGTGAGTTGCATTGGACCGCCCGGACACCAGTCTAATGATCACTGGTGATGCCACCTTCACGAAGGAATAAAACTAGTTTGCTGGCCACTGTTTAACAAACCAGTTTGTTTACAACTTGGACGTCCAGCTCCTTCAAAGATAGGCATTACACGTAGATTGTGTCGTAGCGCCATGCACAACACAGTGCTGAAGTACCTCAACTTCCCCACCTCATCCTAACTAGAGATGTTACGCATACACATGTACAATGGCCCTTGTAATATTCACAGCCAAGCAGCTGACATGGTTATTCCGACGATACTGTAAACCGTGATATTTTCGCGACGCTAAATGTTCGCGATTTTGGGGGTCTACGAATTCGCGAAGAATATATTTTCGCGATTTGAACCCTTCAGCTTCAATAGAATAATAATAATAATTTTCGCGCGATTCATGTTCGCGTTTTGACCCTTGAGCGCGAAAATCGTGAAAATTTCACGGTTTACAGTAAACCAATCCTACACCGCTGGATTCAATCTAAGTTGAGTTCAGCCTATCCTACATTTCGTCGCACAAAATGTATATCATTCTCAGGCCACACGTTGCGTAACAGGTTCGCCGCTGGAGTTTGTTTCATGTTGACCTGCTGGGTCAGCTTTGTTCAAACCTGCGTAGTTCATGTGTATCAATCACCGGCCTACTTGGGATGAGATGGTGGGGATGAACATTTGCTGGAATGGCTTTGATACTCCACCGATTCCGGCGAATGTCCTCAGGGGTTTGTGTGCGGTGACGAAGGGAGCGAGCACTAAGAACCCTTGATCTGATGTTCTCAGGATGAGAACGCGTTCTTGTTTTAAACCAAACGGCGTTCATTCAGACACCCGTCCTGTTCAGACTGTTCTTTGTCTCCATGGCAGCTGTCCTCTACCATGACCATTTCCACCACAGGACGAGCCATGAATACTTCCAGCACAGGATGAGCCTCTCCCCACTTGATTCGTTCCAAATGCCCTTCATAGATTGCCAACAAACGCATTCTGAAATGAAACACAAGACTGTTAAACTGGTGGGGTACAGTTATGCGGATGTCAGGTCGACCTTGCAATAAACATGATAAATGGCACAGAACAGACGCAGGATGACTTTTCCGGATCACTTTGCGTCTGCCACTTGCGTTTCTGTAGTAGTCGCAGGTGACCTGAATCCCTCAGTTACGATTCCCTGCGCACAGATGCTGCTTGTTCCACGACGATCGTACACATTTTTCGTTTTTGTGACCAGGTCGTGATTGCGACAATGTCAACTGTTCCATCGCAGCACAGGCAATCGCAGTGTGAAAATACCTTGCAGTTCCTTCACGACTTCTTTGGAACCCGTTCAGTGTATGTAATTATCACAGTAAGATGTACGAAATCGCCATGAACCCGGCAACGTGTGCTCTCCCTCCGACAGCCACGCCGGCCGCTGTCTACTTGGGGACTCCACTTCAAAACGAAAATCAATAATTTATGCGCAATCCACATTGTGTATTCATGTCTCTTCACGCCATTATTTGCACCCTTCTTTCTGATTGGTCAATCAACTCCAGTCATGAACAGTGATGACCATATTTGGCACAGCCTCTGACGTCACACATTCGGCCAGTCAATCGGCAATTTCCGTCAGTATTTGTGCCAAGTGACTAACTTGTAACATGTGTAATGGCCGCCGCCAGGAGGAAATAATCTAGGAGGACCAATAGCGAGACAAGCAGAGTCGATTGGCTACGTGTGCGTAGCGTCAGCACGCTGTGTATTGCGTTGTACATGCGAATCCGATGACGTGACGTTATGGTGTGGTATAGCTACTACTTTTCTTCTTACGGTTCAGGACAGGAGCAATATAAATTGCTCTCCCAGAGAAACAAGGTGAGGGTTACAAGAGCAATTAGTTGCTCCCCTGGCTTTTTTCAGCAAAAGCACTGAAAACCCAAGACTTCAGACCCTCCGTGCTGCTGTAGGCAGCACTGGCAGAGTCGTACCGCCCCTTAAACCTGATCCCCAGATGTCCTCCGTGGCGTTCATAGATTTCTTGTCTGCGGTTCAAGTGTCCCACATGCGGACCCAAGAAGATCATACCCTAAATCAGAAATGGAAATCACGACCAGCATACCTAATGACCTGAGCCATTCACAGACAATTAACTACGACGGGGCCAACTGCGCTGAGGATACAATGAATGCAAATGACACCTGGCATATACAGGATTGCAAAGGCAGTTGCAAAGAAACTTAATAGGAGCTGTCAGCGAGTTGACCACTAGGTGTCACTAGGGCCCAATTCAATGCATCTAGCGGACCCAGTCATTATCGATCGAGCAGCGATCATAATAGATTTCCTGTACATTTGGTCCGCAAAGACTGTGCTGCCATCTGTTAGCAATATGCGCGGCTGACTGCTCCTATTGGAAAGACATGGCGTCCAGAATTGAAAGACAAGGCTGCTTCAGTAAAGAGTCACTGCTACTGGGCAATCAAAAAATATGGAGAGGATACTGACAAGTTCGGAGGATACCTTGACAATATCATTCTTCACTACCAAAATAAACACGAGGGTTGCCATCCAGAGTCAGGATGCAAAAAGGATGGAGATGAATATGAACCATCAAAGGAGTTAATAAAGTCATCAAATGCTGACGAGTTATTGCGAAACATCATTCATAAATTACCCATGTACAAGAGCAGAGCAGTATGTTGCTTGCAAGGATACCCACTATGTTGAGTCCCTGAACAATGCTGTGTCACAATTCCGTGACAAACGCATTGTATTTGGGGAAAAATATACAAGATGCGAACGGAATTGGGTATTCTTGACTGGAACGAGAACGTCAGTCGTCGCTTCACATCTGTGAAAATTATAGTCGATCAAAAAAATCCCAGGCGAAGACAGGGACGATATGTAAGAGCCAAGAAAACTTTCTATTACATGGACAGTATTTTTCAGGCATGGATAGACAACTTCTACAGGTGCCCATCAATTTCCCAGACTCAGGCCATAGGTCAGAGTCAGTTTCACAGGTCTAATTCAGTTTCCCATGAGCAGCTCATGATACAGGACTCGGTATGGCAGAGTGGAGAATATTTGCAAATGACGATCAAAAGGAAGCTGTGCGTTATTTTTTTCATGTGAATGGTTGGGAACTGGTTGAATTAGACGGCAATGACAGTAACAATGACCAAAGCAATACTGAATCACAGCATTCCAATTCAAGAAAATGATGGAGCAGCTCATCAACCAGGAGTAGACCATGGGGTGGAAACAGCACCCAACCACAAATTCAGCAGAACATTCAACCTCCTCCTCCTGCTGCTGCTGCTGCTGCAGCCCGGGGTTTTGAAGTACATGTACCTCGTGACAACAGGGCCCAAGAATGTTACTGTCATTAGTCAACCCTGTGTAACTGAAAAAAAAGCTTCTTTGGATTTGTGTGTTCTTTTCAAATGACTGCGTTACCCGGCGTAGATATTTTTATGATGGCTTTATGGATAGTGGATTGTTTTTGGATTGAATTTTAATTGGATAAGAATATAAGCATTAGTAGGGACCTGGATATGAGTCGATGAGTTATGTCGTGGAATAGGCCACACCCTGCCTTGGGATTTGAGTGTTATATTCTTATGGCCGACTACTTTTCTCTTTAATGGCCTTGGATTATTTAGTGAATATTTTTTTTTCATTGTGGATTGTCAATGGATTTGATTTGATACGAATGAACACTTACAGTAGCAAGGATTATTTTACTGAGCTGGATATGAGTTGAATTGACGAGTTTAAACTTTTTTTGTTAGGTGAGGTACTCTGGCATCGCTCTCTGCAGGAACCTCTTTTTAAATTTTAATTTGTCTTTATTGTGGATGGCAAAACGAATTTTTTATCAGAAATTCGTCCATTCTTTCTTATCAGCTCATTTTTCAGCTATTTTCCCTCTTATTTACAAATTAACCGAGGCAGGAAAAGTGGACATTTCTTATCTTGACTGTATAGGAAAATGTTTACGGATGCTGTACCTGACATGTCAATCATTTGAAATTACCGTAACACAGCAAATTCGTTCAAAATAATTCCTAACTGATACTGGGTGATCTAATTTACACAACTATCAGCATAGCTCAATTAAGATTAATTGGCTAAAACTGAGCACCAGATATTCACAAAATTATTCAAAAATATATTCAAGTTTTAGCTGGAGCTCTGAAGTGAGCAAAGTTGTCCACCATATTGAATACTGGTGCCCAACTCCTTCCTTTTATATACCCCAGGCGCAGGCTTAAATGCAACTTGTACATGAAATACATGATTCTTGGCAGTGTCGTGAAATATTTTCCTTCACCTACAATTTTTACATATAATAATAAAACATTATTACATGTACCACGTTCAAAAATAATTAACTACATGTATCAACTACGACAGAGCCAACTGCGCTGAGCCCTGCCATTACGCACGAGATTCTCAGCCAATCAGGACACGGCTTGGAAATGGGCGGGAAGGGGCTGTGGCAAACGCTGGTTTCATATAATACACCGGGACCCAGAATGATACATTCCATCTGTCTGCACTTGACATGAAATATGCAATTCATCAAGTCAATCAAACTGGACTTGCAAAAAGCCTCGCCACCAATTCAACTGCTTTATAATTAATGCAACTGACATTATTGTCACATGCTAAAATGGTTAATACATGAAATACATGATTCTTGGCAGTGTCTGGAAACATTTTCCTTCGCCTACAATTTTTACATAACGGGAAATTTTTGCGGACTTTTTAATTTTGCAGTCTTTGCGGTTCTATCACATCCGCAAATTTAACCCCGAATTTAACATGCATAAAAACAAGAATACGAAAATTAAAAATTATATAAATTATATATGAAATATATAAAATAAAAATTATTTCAATTTAATGTTGTCGGCGCGACCGCAAAAATAAGACACGATTTCCTATAATGCACCTCTTGCCAATAAATTGTATTGAAACTTGCAACTACGGTAAACCACATTAGACAAACATTCGCATGCAGAACTACTGGTGTTACCCGATATTTAATCTGCCGACAACCAAATATTCTCGTCCAATCAGCGCATAATCATAATGCGATTGATTGGCATTCTGAACTCTAGTCTCCCAACAGGTCAGGGCAGTAATCTCGCGCAATGCATTTCGCGAGACCACCACGTTTTAATGCTAACGCATGGATTGGAATTCTCGTGACTTGAGTCATGATGATTTGACAATTTGTGGTGCCGAGCTGTCCCTAAATTATAAAGGAGCAAAATATTTTTCTGGGGCAGAAATACTGTGGGTCCGCAAAAAGCTATCCGCGAAAATTTCCCGTTTTACAGTAATAAAGCATATTGTCCCGTTCAAAAAATAATTAATGCACCTTGTAATGTACATGAAATACATGAAGTTTTGATAAGTAATTGAAAATTTTTGATAAATGCTGCCAAAAACATGGAAATATCAGCCCCTGATGAGTGATAATGGGGCGTGGTGGGGGGGGGGGAGGATGCTGTNGGGGGAGGATGCTGTAGACAGCGTTCATTCAGACACTTGATATCCATGAGAGCTGTCTTCCACTTGAACAGGAACAACCTCTCATCCTCCTGGACACGATGAAATCTCGGACCTGTTCCATTCCGTCTAACTGTTCTTCAAGAAATATCAGTCCACGACGAACATGACGACTTAGGGCCACGACCCAGCGAATGAACATCCTAAACAACGGCATTCTGAAATGAGAACACAAAGTCTGTGAACAGTTGCAAAGACTGGTGGAGTTAGAGTAGACTGGTGGCTGTCTCTGCCGCCTTGAACACGGTGGAGTGCCACAGGCGTGGAAGAGACAGAGAAAGTACAGTCTTCAGTTACACTACGACTCACTTCTTGTACGTGTATTTCGGATTCCAACGATCTTATCTGCCTATATTTGTCTAAGATTAAGAAATAGAATGATCGACCAATTTAATTAATGCGGAACCAGAGGAACCAACGTCACGACGTGGTGCTGCTAGCCGGACGACTAAAGTTTACATCATCTTGTCGCAGATGAATTGAAAAGCTCTGAAATTTCACTGCTTTTTTCTTTAAAATGAAATGGTCCATGGACCATGTGCTCACCCATTTGGACATAACAATGTAATGACAGAGAGAGGCACATGTCAGTTAAACAGTTAAATGAGCAATCTAGGTCAAGTCATCCCCAAGTTGCAGGACTTCGATAATTTTTGGGTTATTCCACCTGGCGGCCATATTGGATGTCCGATCGGGCCAAAACTTCACATGCACATAAAGGTCATCTGTAGGGAGCCCTGGGTCAAGTCGTTCCTGAGTTATAGCACATTTGATGATTTTTGGGTTACGCCACCTGGCGGCCATATTGGAAGTTTAATCAGGCCGAAATTTGACGTGCTTGTAAAGGTCATCTAGAGGGAGGTAAATATCAAGTTTGAGCACTCTGGACGCAATGATCCCGGAACCCGCCGACAGGCGGCAATACACGACGAAGGCCTTTATGGATCGCTGCTGATATTTTTATAGTGTAGGTGATTTTCGGGTTTGTAGCTCATAGGCGTTCGTTTGGTACCAAGGGGATGAAGTTGCTCGTTGTTATGGCTGTCCATCAGTAGATAATTGGGAAAGATGTAGATAGTGACTCATACTGTGGAGAAAGCGATGTTGGATTTAAAGATATTTGGGTGTTTTTGGAGATGCACAAGTATTGTTGACGTAACGATATGCCACCGCCTGTTGCAAGCGCTGTACTGGTCTGCGTCGTGTACGGCAGTGAAGTGTGCATTGTGTCAGGCGGTTGAACAGCACAAGTTTTCGTGACGTCATGGGTTTCAGCCGCCGGCTTATGATGTACACGTTGCTTGGGGAAGTACAGTGCAGAAATGAATGCAAAAAGTCAGGCGATTCAACAGCTCAGATTTTGATGACATAGTTGGAACAAATCTATATGCCCATTGCGTATGGTTGGCCTCTGGGGTGGGAGAGTGCAGTGTGTGTGTTGGAGAGTGGGAGAATTGCCAAAGAGGTCACGTCGAGCATGTCGAGTGGGATTTTGTTTGTTTTTTAATGTACTTTTGTTTTCGGGACGCAAGGGCCTACGCTGCGTGCGGCTTCCAGTCGGTTGTGTGTTTTTGTGTAGGCCACATGTTGCTCTATTGCAAACAGAGGGTGAAAAGAAGAGGGAAAGAAGATTATGGTGTGAGAAGAACATCATGGACTAGGCCTAGGCCTACCGATACACCCTTATTTTACGGCTTCCAGTCGGTTGTGTGTTTTTTTCGTGGGCCACTGTTGCTCTATTCCAAACAGAGGGGAAAGACACCAACACTCTGTGAGAGGATGCATTGGCCATACGTGGACAATGCATCCTCTCACCAACCACCCATTCTGCCACTTAGTTAGCATCCACATTGACCACAACCATTCCACCTTGGCGGCAGAGTCGGTTGGCGTTTGCCTGTCACTGTAGCTAGGCCTAGGCCTATACTTTCACCGCCTTTAGTTCTTCAGGGGCATGCCCAATTACCTTCCGTTTTCAGTTATAACTTTATCACTCATTGTTGCACAAAACAACCATCTATTCAGAAACAAATCCTCTAAAATCTATCCCTACCCCCACCCTGGTTCCGTTAACTCTGGGTCAAGCCGTTCCTGAGTTTAAATGGATGATTATCAGTGTCTACACGTAAATGAAGTCAACGACACTGTCGGCGACAGTCGCGGCTGCATTCACTGACAGCGCCGACTTATCGGGCACTGGGTTCCGCATTGAAGGGCCTGCGTACGGTAGGCCGGAGTGGACTAATTCGTATTTAATGGACCCTTTAAATGTTATTTTATGGATACATATATTCGGGCAATTAATGGGTCTATTATTTCAGCCAATAGCGCCTTGCTTCTGTATGAATTCATTAATTTGAATACTAGTATATGTACATGTACACTACCCATTAAATCGAATATATGCACTCATTAATTCGAATATATATGTACCCATTAAATCGGATATGTGTATTCATTAGTTTGAATATATGGACACATTAAATCTAACACAACTTCCGCCGGTAAATACCGGATTCCACCAATCAGCTATCAGTTTTATATGGACCCATTTATTCACACCACTTCACTTCCGCCGATAAAACTGAATCCTGATTGGTCGAATCCGGTATTTACCGGGGGAAGGTCCATATTTCGATTTAATAAGCTCACATACATGTATGTGACCCGCTCTGGCAAAACCAGACGCATGTCGCTCTTACCTTGGCAGGTTGAGACCAAATGTTTGTCAGTTTCAGTATTGTCTGCCTATTGTGAAATCTGAAAGAATCTATTTCTTCCATTCTCTCCTGGTGTCATCTCGGTTCGTTTAGGCTCACCTTCTGAGCGTCATGCGACTCTTTTCGCCAGAGCGGGTCACATATTCGATTTAATGAGTCCATATATTTGAATTAATGAATACATATATTCGAATTAGTCCATATAAAAACAAGACGCTATTGGCTGAAATAATGGACCCAGTAATTGCCCGAATACATGTATGTACATGTACATAAAATAACATTTAGTGGGTCCATTAAATATGCGTGCCTGAATAATGAGCACAGGGCTTCTCCTGGAAAAAATAATGATCCCCCTCCAAACAGTCAGCCAATGGCCACAGAACTAAAACTGTGGCCCCTTAATACATCACACAGATTCTTGGATGTCTTGGACTCTACCATCTAGCCGGCGCTGTGGGAGGGCTGATTACAGAACCACGTTCTTGCTAGATGAATGGGTTCTTAAAATCTTACCTGTGTACGGTCAGCTTAGTTCGCAGTAATTTCTCACAAATTTCTGAGCAACTGAGGGCTATCTGCTTCTTTTAACGAGAGGCATTCTCGAATGCAGGAAGCCCTTTCTAACGTAGAATGACTACATGTACCGTCTCCTAAAGAAGAGAGAAAGGTACAGTAGAACTCGCCTATAACGATCTCACATAAACCGAACACTCACCTATAATGTACCGATTCGTGAAGTCCCAGTAGTCCTAGTAGCCTATAACAGACTTCGGATATAACGGACGAAAATTCCTGGTCCCAATCAGTATGTTTATGCAAGTTCTACTGTATAACATATTAATGTCGGGTTGCCTTCACCCCGTGTCACATCATGACCAGTCATACTAGTCTCTGAGATCTTTGAGTGACATTTTAGATAGGTGAAACTAAACATGAGAAAATTCTTTGGTTATTCTATCTACATTTATTTTAGAAACACAACGTTTCAACCAGTGTACCCTGGCCGTAGTCCTGTGTACAAGTGAATAGCACATGAGGAGAGGAAGCATAAATACCACACTGTTTCTTTAAGCATTAGGCAAACATTTAGACAAAATACATACATACACCAACCCAGCCTCAACAGGGATACTGGACTATTCATACCTAATGCCTACAATCACATAATTGCCAAACTGGACAATTAGCTGCTACAGCCTGTGATTCCGCAGTTTTTTCCCTTGTGACTTTTATCCATAAGTTTGTCTAATGCTTAAAAAAACAGTATGTATTTTGTCTAAATGTTTGCCTAATGCTTAAAGAAACAGTGTGGTATTTATGCTTCCTCTCCTCATGTGCTATTCACTTGTACACAGGACTACGGCCAGGGTACACTGGTTGAAACGTTGTGTTTCTAAAATAAATGTAGATAGAGTAACCAAAGAATTTTCTCATGTTTAGTCTCTGAGACATCATCATTGAAAAATATACAGGGAAGGACCAGTTAAACCAGGAGTATTTTGTAGACCTAGGCATAGGCCCTAGCCTACATCTCAAGGGCTGAGCTCCTGGGAATAAAGTAAAGACTGGTGGCAAAATTGCAGAACTTTTCAACTGGAACAAAATGATGTTGATTTAATGTCAGGCGATCAAAACAAAAGGGTTGTTTTCACGCTAGAAGTTAATGGAAATAATGTTAGAAAAAATCTTTCGTCGCACTGCCACATATATTGTGATGTTAGTTCCTCCGGTTCTCCACTGAAACCCTGTGTGCCTGAAAAATGAGCACAATGCTCGGCACCACAGGGCTTCTCCAGGAAGAAATAATGATCTTAAACTAAACAGGGTCAGCCAAAGGCCACTGAACTACAACTCCATAAACTACACGTAGGGGGAAGGATAGAGGTCTGTAGTGTTCAATCAATGGGTTCTCAAAACCCTTACCTGTGTGTAACAGCTTAGGTTCCTAACATAAAACTTCTGACTAGGCCTAGCTGATGGCTCTCTGCTTCTTTTCTTCACGACATGGTGTTCCGATTGTTCAGTGCAGCATGCAGGAACAAGGAAGCCCTTTCTGACGTTGACCTCAAGCACCGTATTCTGTCTCCTGAAAGGAGAGAAAGGGGATACATATATCTGTAGGCCTGGGCGTCGGCCCACATGATGCACGCTCTCAGTGTCACTGCTGCACTGGAACTTAGAAGACATTGGCCTAGGTCGGGTAAGAGATCACAAAAAGCATTATTTGTCCAAAAGAAATACCTTTATTGTTTTGGAGTCAGGTACCACTTTTTGTGGAGTGGGCCAAGTCGGATAAGATGAAGGACAAGTCGGTTTCAGTTTGGTCTGCATGAGGAAGACTCTACTCTTCTTAGGCAAAAAAAACCCAACCTTTGGTTCAGGTAACGGACTCCCTCTGGAGGTGGGTAGGTCGGTAGGGATTTTTTTTTAAATATTTTTTTTTTACTGTGAGAAGTTGTGTGGTAAACCTGTCAGTGGACACCAGCTCACTCAATGCCATACTCTCACTGTGTCTAGTTCAATTTCCAGTAAATTTCATGAACTTGTATCTCCTTTTGCAGCAAGAGTCACAAAACCTCTCCTTCTCATGCTTTACTGTACAGTTGTTTGGTGGTAGCTGTTAAAAAACTTGACCATATACTATGCAAAAACTTTTGCACAGCGTGCTTTACTAGTCATACAAGGCGCCGTTGTGGCGCTGTGGTTGTGTTTTTGGCGGTTCTTTTGACAATGAAAGGGGCATAAATTTGAGGGAGACGAAAATTTGACAATAAAAATTTTTGAGTAGGAATTTTTGGGGGCGAAAAATAGGGTCGATCGGGTTACCTGAACCAAAGGTTTTTTTTGGCCTTAGTCACGCCTTCTTTCTCCACCTGCACGGGAGCTACGTCCTTCGAGCGGCTCTCGCCCTTCTATCTCAGGAACTCGGTCATGCCTGTCTCCGCCTTCATCTCAATAGGCGTTCTGTCCTCACGCAGTGCATTTCTGTAATGCAGATACTCATCAATTAAATTAAGACCTTGCCAGGTTGGGCTGGTCTCCTCAGACATGTCCCTTCTACCAACTGTTCAGTCAGGAGAGATTGTCTTTCTGAAAATGTAATAAGAATCAAAGTACGAATGTTATCTGTTGCACAGTGTTGGAGCTAGATCAAAATATCTTTTCGCCAAAACTCTACCCAAATGGGATTTGGGTTAGCCAAATAATAAGTTCTTCAGTCAAAAATTCTGTGGATATGAACTCAAGGTGCCATGTTTCAGGTTTATAGAGTAAAGGCTCGTCTACACGATCATACATTTGTTCAAAACATCATCATACATTTGTATGATGATGTCCAAGCTTGTGTGTCGATTTCTGTCTTGTGACAATGCAGCTAAAATTTTGAACATCATCATACATTGTTCAAAACAGCATCATACACTTGCATGATGATGTTCAAGTTTGTTGTGGATTTCGATCTACAGTCCAACATTCATGAACTTTGTATGATGAAGTATGATGGAGAAAGGATAATGTTGGATGCTGTTCAAGTTTGTTGGGAAAACCGTCCACACGATCATACATTTGTCCATGAACATCATCACACATTTTTT
>NMRB01004688.1:0-11119 GCA_002633025.1 Notospermus geniculatus
CTACGTCATGGATACGATGAATACTAGTATATAGATAGGTATATTTTGTTTGTCAGCCACACTCCACTGCAAATAATGGTGTATCAATTGGTGGTCAACCACTGCATTGTGGCCAACTACAATGTACTCCCTTGTTCACCCTCACTGAGGGAGAAATCACAATAAAACAAATAGACTAATGCATGCTGCACACACAGTCTGATTCCTCATGCGATAGTTTCGGAATTTCTGATTCACGCCCAACGGAAATTATAAAATTGGACAAAATTGATAATTAACGCCACATGGTCAAACTGCTTGTGTCCGATCCGGATGTGCGCACCTCGTATCCATCCCTGTAGCACACTTCCGGAGTAACATTTACGTTTAGCTGTAAAGGCTTCACTATATTTTCGTAATTTTTACCGTTCTGACAATAGTGAAGAGTATGAAAGGAAGATGAAAAAAAGAAAATTAATTGCGAAGTGACTGTCTCCATTTTGTTTCCAGGAATTATACTGGTCACCGATCTCGCTGTCCGTGAGATTTTCCATTTGCTGGAGAGGATGATCGAGAAGAAACTGGCGGAAAAAATCGGTTGAGACTGCGGATTAGGGGGTCTGCTCGTGATCAGCAGGAGATCTAAACTGTTGTCACAAAATAGCAATGAATGTGCAATAAAAGTTGCCATGCCCGAGATATTTAGGTTTCATGCGTTTGTTTGCACTTATTTGTGAACGATAAACCTAGTGGATACGACAATGACGCCCACACAAACATCTGCACCTTTTTGCTTTTAGCATCAGTCATGGCATTTCATTTTTTCCAATGGCTCTTGTCCCCTTCACTGCAGGTTGCAATTTCAATAAAAGTAACTAGAGATTGACCTATCACAGTTTGAAGACCGCCCTCAGAAATTGGGAGATTAGACAGAGTTCCCCGTGGTTCAATATACCCAGGATCAAGAGGTCATACACTTCCAATGAAATCAACTTCCGTATCAAATAGCATTAAAACAACATTTACCCGCGGAGATGCGCTTTATTTTGATGATTTCGACAGGGTGGAGCTGGCGACGAAGCCGGTTTTGTTGTGGAACGGACAGTAGCGCCATTGGAGTGGAGCGGCAAAGACGACAACCAGCCTCGGCACCAATGCGCCATTCTCGTCCCCAAAGGTGAATTACGCATTCTTTCACCTCTGGCGCACAGTCATGGACATTAGTTTATCTACACCTAATAAGTTGAATATTTCAAATACTACTGGGCCGATTTTAACACGGTTTGTTCCATATGAAAGTACATTTTGTTGGTCATATTTCTGCATCAAAATTTTGGAAATTTGGAAATATCGTAATTATGTATTAGCTCACCAGAAAAAACCCCTAAAAATCAAACTTTTTGTTAGGTAATATTTTTGAGATTTTTGTTGCAGATGTGATAGAGTGGAAGTTTCTAAGGATTTTGTGCTTTGTTTCATCAAAACATGTTGACTGGTTGCTGAGATATTTGAGATTATCAAAATGTTGATAATTTGATATTTTCGTGTTTTGTAGGAAATTTTGATGCCATTAGATAAAGCAAACCTCAGAACATGGATTTACAAAATTTTGGAACTTTTTGCCTTAACTGGGCAGAAATATTGCGTATTTTTCAAAGTATCAAAATATTGATATTTTGAAAAACATACTTAACTTCTAACCAGTTTTGGCTAAACGTTCCAAAACTTCATACTTCTTCATTTTTAGGTAAACTCTGTCTTCTGATATCAAAATTTTGTGAAAAATTGAAAAATCTCAAATTATCGAAATTTTGATAATCTCAAATATCTCAGCAACCACTCAACAGATTTTGATGAAACAAAGTCCATGATCCTTAGAAGGTTCCATGCTATCAAAACTGCCACAAAAGTCACAAAAAAATTACGTAATAAAAATGCTGATTTTTACGATTTTTTCTGATGAGCTATTACGTAATTACGATATTTCCAAAGGTCAAGGGGGTTTAAGATCAAATTCGCCATTTGGGATCCCTGTCAAGTTATGTTTCTGAAACTTGGAGGGATGAATGAAGGACAATAGACATTATTTTTGATAACATAAATGACTAATTAGCTCTTTTGTTTTATCTTTGAGGCCAAATTACTCCTAGAATCTGGCCATTTCGAGGGCNGAGCTGGCTTTTAATCCTGTTATAAAGCATTCAAGTGTCAGAAAAGTGTTTTTGCAAGAATGTTGCAGAGCGTGTCGGAACGGTTGGTGCTGGAGGTAGTATAGTGGAGCGACCAAGTGGACTCACCCGAGTCAGCGGAACGGATACCTCGAGCAGGCTAGATTCACCAATGCTCCGTTCTCTCCACGTGCATGTAAACGCCGCAGAGTTATTTTTAGAATAGGAAAGCCCTCGATCATCTGGAAAACAAGCCTAAAGTGCTGCTTATTTATCGAGCGGCTCGATAATAAACCCGGTCGTTAAAAAATCGATCGCTCTTCTGGTGAATTCGTCGGTCGTGTCATTTCATCTTGATAGATCGGCGAGCTACTAACAGGTGCACAGGAAAGTTATTTCTTTGATGCGATAACCTGAATTTACCCATTAATGGGTATTTGAATACTGTTGTTAAGGCCTTTTCCTGAGAGATAACATTTGTTAGTTTTTGTAACTCTCTTAGTTTTTATAATATTACATTAGCTATGTGGATGTTTGAAGACTGATCGATGCCCACTCGAACGCCCAAAAGGAACATTTCTCGTGAATGCAAGACAGGAATCCTCATCGACTGTCGTGTAGACCACGTTCATCAGTGTACATTTACAATGTACATGTAGATGCAGTGGGAAAGGCATAACATAAAGGCTCTATACTCAAATCTTTGAATATCAATAGCAACTGCACACGTTTAAACGTTATGTTTTTTTTGTCGAAAATGAAATGATACGGAAGCAAGATATCCGTATTTATTCATCATAAATGAATGTTATTTTCCATCCGCTGATAAGAGATAACTGAAGTTTAAAACACGTTGAATCTCTCAGCGACACCACTTCCAGCGCTACCAAACCACTCAGCGACACCACTTCCAGCGCTTCCAAACGACCCAGTCCTCTCTCTTCTCTCCAGGTAAGTACATACAATAACAATTCTAAATGTAATTTCGCCACAGACGGAGCAACTTTCATGGTGAGAACGGGGTGATCTTGTGGAAGGCTCTCGATCTCGCGAGACTTTAGTTTGGGCTAAAATCTCTAGTACATTTTTCTTACATCCTCGGGATAAATCGCATTAATTTTTTTCAATAGATAATGATTAGTTCATATTTTATCTGCCAAATTGCCATGACAGGGTTTGTTTTGAACTACATAAGCCTAAAGTACATCAAAATAAAGGACCATTTGGTAATCCTCTTCGTGAATATGACATAGAATGACATAGTAGTTCCATAAAGCCCCAGTCACATATCCACTCCGGGACTCGTACGGCGAGTAAAAACAGACATTTTGGCCAATTTCTACGGTGCCCAGTTTGATCCAGCCTACTTTCCGCCTATCTATTGAGGCGATTTCGGCATGATTCATCTTAGATCCGAGTTTCAGTCTCTAAAATCCGCAGCAAGCCGCTGGGTGGGGAAAATCGTACGGGACCCGGTGCATTTGTGACCTAGGCTTAAGGGCCGTTTAGACGACAAGCCAAAAAAAACACATTCGGATTAGATCCGTTCGACCAAAAATATTCTGGACCGGATGTGTAATTCCCAGTTTGTGGGTAGCGTTTACACACGCATGTTAATCTGGTCACATTCCGACTTCAAAATACCCTCGTGGAACTCTCCATATCGGGGAAGGTCAGTGGAGGTACAAAAATCGGTGGTCCATATAAAATCCTGATTCGACCACATTGGGTAGCGTGTGCACGCAATAGCTTTTTGAACCGCATTCAGTTTTTTGCCTATCGTCTAAACGGCCCTATAGTCACACTTGGCCGAGTGCCTGTAACAACGTTCCTTTTTAAACCCTTGTTTCACTCCAGCAGAGAAACAGACAACTATCATGGACCGCCGAGCTCTGATATTATGCTTTTTCATCGTCCTGATCTTTGGCGACAACGGTATGTTTATTATACTAACAGTCATGTATATGCCAAAATAGATATTACCACTTTTGTTTGATTGGTGTCTCTTCTGAACGCGAATAGGAACAGCTCTGGAAAAACACCCTTTTTTCTTTACATACGTTCCACAAAACTCCTATTTACCCGTATATGCCACTGGTCACGTGCCAGGAATTGACCAATCAACGCGAGGTAACATTCTAAAAGTAGATCCTTAAAACCCCGGTTTTCTCCATTTAGCATAGTTAATATCATGGAAAAGACACTTAAATATTCTGTTTGACACAGAAATAATTGAGAGAAGAATAATTCTCAAGTTTTGAGAAAGTTTGATAGTGACCATATCATAAGCCTGTCTTCCACTGGTGTTACATGGATTACTCCGCCGATATGGAGTGGCTGCATTGAAATATCGTGCGAAATTACCCCTCATATTTTCAGTACCCCCAAACCCTGAAAACCCACAACGAAACCTTTATGGTTTGAAGCATTAGGTTAGGGTAATGTTGTGTCCGAACCGTTCCTTCCAACGAAGGTTTGGGACCAATCTATGAGCACAGGCATCTCGCCATTTCTAACGGTAAATGCATTGGCCATGCATTACAGGTGCGTTACCCACAGTGAAAGTTGAGCAAGTTAAACAACCCAAAAAATGAATACTGCTTGGCCGAATGATGGGAGAGTTTGTTGTACCTATTTTATAAGAAAATGTCAGAGCGAGTCATCCAGAGATGATATAGTAATTTTTTGCCAGAGCTGTATTGACGGATCGGAAAACAATAATTTAACTCATAAATTTCAATCTTGTCGTATGTAGTGGTGTTGGGGTCTTGGCCACCTTACCCAGGAGCAGAGGGAATCAGGTCTAGCGTCTGTCAGAAGAGGCTAGGTTGCGCACAGAAGGATTTCGTCACGGAAATGGTGTGCAAGGGATTTTGTCTCGGCCGAAAGCGTTTCTGGCAGTGAGTGTCAAGTTAGAACTAATCATTAGAATTATGAAATGATCAAATGCGATATTTGCGTGAATATTCTAAATGTGATTCCAAATATGCCAATGTTAGTAATAAGATATGAATATTTTTAGAAATGTCAATTGTTGTTTCAACACCATGTTGAAACAACTGTTCGCGTTGGATCACCACTGAGTTAATGCACATGTATGTAATCCACAGAAAATGCCCATCTCTTTGTAAAAATCGTAAAACACGAGGGGTGAACGCTTAAATGGACCGACCTACACCTTAAGAATCTACTCAAGCGACTGCAATGCCATGTGGCGACATTGACATTATCGCGTATTTTGCTCAGCATAATATAGGCCTAATATAATATTTACCTAGAGCCAATGGCAAGAGTTACTGTTGCAATGTTAACTTAATTTTACAAACAAGGAATATTTCCTAAACCATTCAGAGTCTACTAATCTAAATCATACAATGAACTTCCCAATCCATACGTACCAATGATGTACATGTAGGTGCAAGTTTAGTAGAAGTATGCGGTTGAGTTTTCTGGGCCACCCTGTATACATATGTGGTTTTAATTGTAGTATGAAGGCCTACTCAACTGAAACATGCATCCCATTACAAAAGCTGACCCATGCACTTTTCAGGAAATGCGGTCCAAACGGTTCGACGGGCAATGGTAGTAAAGTGTGCACTGCAGCAATGGCCGTTATTGTTGAGAATGCTGTCAAAGGTAAGACGCATGTAGTCTATCTATGGACATGATAAAATGAGGGCTGAACTAATTAAGGTGCCGTTTTCAGCCCATTAAGAAAACGTGTAAATAGTAGACCATTTGCGCTGGGAAAGTGTTTTTAGACAGTTTTCGCAAAGTCCCAGAAACGCCAACGCGAACGCCTAGCCTTTTTTCGGAGATCTCTTCATGGCATCGAACAATCGGTTTGGTGTACGAGTGGCCGTTTCGGGGGCTTTGCGGAAACTCCCTAATGTTCTGAGGAGCTTTCCACAGTCCAACTGCGATTGCGGATATGTATATTATCGAATTTGTTGTTAAATAAATATTAAGCAGACGTCTTCATAGTTAATTAAATGAATGAACGAAACAACCCGTTGGAAATAGAAAAGTCCGAAAAGATGCCACTCAAAATTATGTAATAAATTGATTATGTAATTGGCCATGACAACTAACTTACTACCATTCGACACATTTTCACATTTAATTACATTTAATAACATTCTCTTTAAGAGCTGAAAAAGTAGCTTATGTCCACCAAACATGCGTTGACAAGTGTGTACATGCAATAATGATTTTCCCCTATTCTTTTTAGGAGCTGTATCGATCTCCAATGTCGCTGTTAAAAAGGTACTTGAGATGGTGAGCAAAGACTAAATCCACCGTGATTTGAATGGCTAGAAAGTGCCCCCGCTACATGTCTATGTATACATGAAGTTGATTAAGATGGCGACCATCAATCAATAAAAGTGGCCATGCCTGAAATATTTGGATTTTTGCGTCGGTCTGTCCTTATATAACAAAACACGACAGTACATTGTAGCGATCTGTGCCCGTCACCTGGCTATACCCCCGATCTGCTTTGCATGATGGCCCAGAAAATGGACAAGCCTACAGTCATGTGCTTTTACTCCCTGGTGCCAAAACTACCTACATCCTGATGTGCATAAAGAAGCCCATGGCTCATGACAATCGCATGATATTGTATATCGGGGAGAGACCGACCAGTGGTACATGTATTTAGGTTTTATATTGGTTTCCTACAATCAAGGAGGCTCACCCACGCTGGTTCATCCTGAGGCCATCCGTGGTTCTAAAACCTCGGATATTCTCAAGATGCGCTTGTTGGAGGTCTTATTGCCTACTACGGAGCTAACAGAGAGTTTTAAAAATTATGTGTGAAAATATATTTGCGACAGTTCACTGAAAGACTAAGCACGTACTTCCGAATGGTCTTTGGGAAATATTGTAATTTTTTAAAACAATGTACATGTACCACAAAATGGCAGTTGGACAATGCGAAGTATGTCATTGGACATTATTTACATTTACACGCTGCTGATAATCCATCTGTCGCAAACGGGTTTCCACTCGTCATTTTCCCAGCAATGCTGCTCGGTGATGCAAGACCAGAAAACGACATCAGTATTTCGTTATTGAAACGATTTTGTCTCCTTTTCGGCGCCAAACACATGATTATTGTCCTGTTTGATCACACTAACTCTTTATTCCATGATTAGTATCTTTTTCCATCTATATCAATTAGTATTGAACACACAAGAAATCGATTTGGAGGATGAGTCGTGACAATATACTTTAGACAAGATCAGTATATTGTAAGTGGTCTGATCCGGATGAGGCATGTCTTCTCCAAGTCACGCCGTCTAATAGAAAGCTGAGCGAAACTGTTACAACCTAAAATAGGCTTCGATAAGGAGAACTGCAATTAACAAAGACACGTCAATAAGCCTCTACCTGCCAGCTTGTCGGTATATTGTCGTTATTTTCTTGACATACTAACCAAAGACAAGCCAATACAAAAGGTAAAATCACGATGACAAAGGCTTTGATTTCCTAAGATCTGAAGAAGACATTTCCCAAACAATGGAAAAGGAAATCTCGAGAGAAGTACGTTTTCAAAAAACCATCTTACGGGCGTGAATCCATGAAAGTCTCGTATATCTACTTATCTTTAGAAAAGAAAACATGTGTGTTGGGGTAAAAGAGGAATGCATAACGATGATGGTGTACTGAATAATTATACATACATTTACAGTTCGCATAACTGCTTCCTTAAAACTTCTCGACAAGGCTGTGCTTGTAAGTACACACCACCTAATTATTGTAACGAAGAAAAGCTAAGTGTGTTACGGAACTTAGACTAATCTTCTTTACTGAGTGCATGGTTCCTGACTAATGTTCTTTACTGAGTGCATGGTTCCTGACTACATGTAATGTTCTTTACTGAGTGCATGGTTCCTGACTAATGTTCTTTACTGAGTGCATGGTTCCTGACTAATGTTCTTTACTGAGTGCATGGTTCCTGACTAATGTTCTTTACTGAGTGCATGGTTCCTGACCTGTGAACACAACCAGGACTCACAAATCCCGCTTGAATATTACATAGACGTTTATGGTAACCAACAACCAAACGTTTATTAACGGAAGTGACTACATATCGATTTCCGCTAAATCCTAATGGTATTGACTTATAACACTTTGTGTCGGCCAGGAATGGCTTGAGATTTGGCTCAAGTTGAGACCTGAGAAGTTCCTAAAAGTCCTTAACCCGTACTTGGCGTTCACTTGCTGAGTGTAAGTGCTGGTGGTACTTCCTAGGCCGGATTCAGAGGTATATCGTACACGGACAGGCGGCGAACAATCTGACCCAACAAAGGGTTCATGACGATGAAACCTTTGTTCGCCAGCATGTCCCTATACCGTGTACCTCTATGTGAACTCAACCATAGAGTAGGCCGAATTGCTATTTACTTGTATTAGAGTAGGCCGAATTGTTTCTCGTTATAGACTATTTGATGAAGATAAAGAACAATAAGATGATGTTGTAATAGTCGATACCGGTACGATGACTTGGGTCAGGCGCAGGCGGTGACAGACCTTGCCCGACACGACGTGAAAATACAGCATGTTTAAAGGCCTCGGTCCACCTGTGCGTTTCACCGGGTTAGGGTTTCATGCAGCGTGTTTTACGATTTTCACAGGGAAACGGATGACTACCACACATTCAACGTCACTAATCAACAGAAAAATGCCCCGTTTCCTGTGAAAATCATAGAACACGCTGCGCGAAACGGGCCTTTAGTCTGTCGTGAACTGCTCCGCTCGGGGAAAGATGATACAAACATATGAAACGCCTCGTCGAGATGCCGTACACAGTCGTGTTTTGTGGAATAAAGGTGACTACTTCCCCGAAGCCAACACTTCAAGATGACAGTGCAGTAGGAAACTTGGATCTTAACAAAGTCAGCCCATCTCCAACTGACGAGGAAAAAAACGGCACGGCAAACGTCATAAGTAAAATTATCAGTCGCGGTATTTTTCCAGATCCAAATTCATCCAAGCAAATAGTATAAGGCCATATATAACATTAATAGATAGATTCTCATCACCTCCCGCCCCGATTTTTGCCTCCGTCCCAATTTTTTCAATATTTTATATTTCTTCCAAAACTGTGTTTTTTCTCCATTTTTGGTCATCTGCTTTCACAAGGATCATCAATATTGATTGTGTGTGCACTTGTGAACAACAGGCAGTGCTAATAGTTGCTTCCTGTTTCTCTATGCATGCAGCCTCCAGTCAGGTTTTGCAGGGAGGCCTTGGTCCAGCCATGGAAGCATGTCGAAACTGTTCTAATTCATAGATAAAAAAATATAAAATATAAAATATAAATTCGCCTCCCTGCCAAATTTTTGAAATCCTAGTGATGAGAATCTATTTATTAATTTTATATGGCCTAAGATTATGTTTAGCACAAATCAATGGGGTTACAAGCCGATTGCCAGGCTACGACGTCCACCTGGGGTGACCCTAATTGGATATGATATCGGCGCCGATGAATGCGAAAGCGATCGAAATCCATTAGTATTAGAAATTGGTGCAATGGTTATTTCATATTGGAACGAGTCCGATATTCGCTATCGGCATTTACCTGAATTGGATACTTTCAATTCTTTCAGCTGCTATTGTTTCCCGATAAAGGACGACTCATGTTTTTATCTCGGACAGTTCCCGTTCATTTTTCATGCCTCTGATCGAAAGACACAGCTTTTAACGATCGGTATACCCCCCTCGAAATTATTTTTTATCCACTCTCTCTTGCCAGCCCTTGGGTTTTTTTCTCTATTCTTGTATGAAAATCGGACGCCGACCAGTGCCGACCGCACAGAAAGTCCGATTGGTGATACCGGTGCCTATCGAAGGTTATGCTACAGTCACATTCCCACCGATTCTGCAAGGATGTGTTCGGGCTAACAAAAGGCGAAAATGACGGGTTGCCGGCCAGTGGCCCGATGACATGTACTGCTGTCCTGAGCTCGTTGGGGCGCCGCTTTGGTGATCGGAAGAAAATAACTCGCGACCAACTTCAGCTGACCCAGTTCATTATTATATCAATGAAATGAAGGCACACAATAGGCCTAGGGTCAGCCAGCCATGGCCCTGGACACCTTAGGCACGCGTTTTTCTGTCGACACTGATTTTTCAGTTTCGGCTCATTTCTGTCTGGTCCAGTCAATATATGAAAAATACACCCTCAAGACCTCCAAAAATTGCTACAAATGGTTTGTCACTTGATTCTGTTAGCGATGTCACAAACCCTTGGTAGTCAAGATGCATGATCCTGTATCCGATATCAAAACTAACGTGCGTAATTGATTTAAAAAAAATGGTGGAGGGGACGTTTTAAGCAAGGTTTGTGTGAGCGTAGTCGGAGGGCGGAGCGATGTCACAACCCTTGGTAGTCAAGATGCATGATCCTGTATCCGATATCAAAACTGAAATCAAATTGATTAAAAGATTAAAAAATGGTGGAGGGGACGTTTTAAGCATGAACCCCGGCCTAAACATGCAACCCATTCTCTTGTGAGGGCGAACCACTCTTGGAACGGGCATTAACCTTCCACGTGGTATTAGATTTCAATCCCACTCTTATGTCCACTGTAAGACATACATGTAACGTTCTTGGTTTGTATTGTGACAAATGAACAATTATTTTTGCATCTTCATCTTCATCGACAGAGCATGAATCCAATTTTTTTCTTCCCAATTTGATGTCTTCTGACGTTGGGCAGAATTACATGCTAAGGTTACACTTGTTGAAAATACCCGTGTTTTTCCAGACCCGTGTCAAACGCGTGTGTACGAAAATCCCGGCAAGAGGTCACACTGCTACATTGTAGTTAAGTAGCCCGACGACAGTTGCGCTGCATGCATTGACTCTTCGGTCATTTCTGTATTGGCACACATTGTTGGAGGCGCGAAAACGACGTCACTTAATGGCTGCGCCATCTGTAGCCGTGCGAAGAACTAACGTAAAC
>NMRB01004689.1:10164-26794 GCA_002633025.1 Notospermus geniculatus
ACATCATTGTGTTGCTTTGCTGTTTTTGACGTTTTTGCTACAACCGCTCGCCACGCCGACCTGTCGGGATTAAAATTTACCCAGGATCCTCATTGAAATAATTGCTGGAAAACTTCCAACTTACCTTTTCAATGTTGAATTCTCCGTCCGTACATTTGATCCTAATCACATATTTTGGTGTCGCTTCATAATTGAGTTTACCTGTGGTGACCAGTTTTAAGATATTCTTCACTTTATCGATGTTGACTACTTTGAAGGGAGCTTTTGCAGGAATGACGACACAACTGATCGTGTCTCCAACATCGGGATCAACGACAGTGAGTTTGGTAACGAGGGTATCGATAGGCGCATTCTCGACGACAGGTTGGGGATCATTGACACTCATGGACGTCGGCGGTTCTTTGGCGTCGCCGACTGTCATGGAGAGCTCTTGCTGTAAATGCAAATCGAAATCTTTCTCAGCACCCATCCTGCTGTGGTAACACTTTGCCCAACACTAACAACTATCGGAGAGTAGGCCTGATCTTCTTAGATCAGTGAAGACAGTGCAATATCAGTCAAGGTATCATATCTTGCAACTTGTGTGAGATTTGAGCATTTTTTTCTGACTAGAGTGAGCATTTAGTGGCTCATTGTGACATCACTTTTGACCATGCTGACGTCCATGACAAGTGCGCCAGCTGTAGAACGTGTCGTGGTCAAAGGTACACACACGCCACTTGCACTGGCGACAAAGTGCACTACGTGGGTCAACAACGTAATTTGCCATCCAATATGGCGATATAGACTGATCACATGACACGATGACATCACCTGCATACTCTCTATAGAATACTGACCGTCACACTTTTTGGCGGCGAGCCGTTGTCTTCACAAGTGACCTTGAACTTGAGGACGTCCGTGGTTTCATGATCGATCGGACCGGACACAACCAGTTTGTTTCCTTTGATAACATCCAAAGGAACTGAAAAAGGAGGGTTTCTAAACATCCTGCTCCTCATGAGACTTATAGAGTGATGTCAGGTCGACCTTGTGATGGCACAAAACAGGCAGCGATTGACTTTTCCAGATCACTGTATATGAGCCACGTCGTGGAACAAATCAGTCGCTGACATGGCATGACATGACTGCGGTTGGGTTGCACCTGAGACTATTGGCATCAGTCGCCGATCAAAAAGATCACAAATTGCAAGAGTTGAATGTGTTCAACTTCTGTGTGCCTTCCCAAAGGGGCATAATCCATTCACAGTTAACCTGACTCGAGTTACGATTCACGGCGCACAGACGCCAACTGTTCCATGATGAGCGCACATATTTTCACTTTTGCGACCTGGCCGTGATTTCTTCACTTGATGCCGACTGTTCTGTCGCAGCTCGGGCAATCGTAGCGCGACCTGACATCAGCATTAGCTCTCAATGGCCAATTCACCAGTGTTAATCATATGTATTGTCCCCGATTGTGAAGAAGTTGAATCAAATAACCTTACCATCCTCGGGTATGCTGCATGTGTGTGTCTGGCCCTTGTCCTCATCTTCAACAAACAGGGTCCCCAAAACTGTCCCCACTTTGGTATTCTCCATCACAGTTTTCACATCGCTTTTAACAGCAGTTGGTTCATCATTGGTGTCCTTAACCTGCCACAGGAGAACAAGAATAATATAAATTACCAGTACATAACTGCTGCTATCCTGAGCTGCAATGAAGTCACCTCAACCTCATAGCAGAACAGTGCCTCCTGCAGCCAGCATCATGCATCACAACATTACTAAACGACTAATCAGAATCTTTGTTTCGGTCATAAGTGACAAATCAAAGTAGTCAATTTGCTATGACTTACTGCCCAGAAGTGTGTTAAGTTATCATTCAGCAATGGATTTCGGGAAGCCATGTGGTGTTTTAAGCTACGTTACTTGAATCTGCCCAGGGTCAACTGCCACAGTGACACATCCAGTCACGGTGCATGCCGTTAGAACCCAGCCCTCATTTCCCAATTTGACTGAAAAAGTTGACGCTGACGCTACCTTCAAGTTGATATTCTTCACTGAAGCCAGGCCACCATCATCTGTTGCAGTGACCTTCAGATTATACGATGACTTCACCTCATAGTTGAGGTCAACATCAGTAATGACGGTGTTGTCTCCTTTCAAACTAAAGGCGTCGGATACGAGTGTAAATGTAACCTGAAAGATACAAAACAAAAACTAGACCCTTGCCAACTTTTTTTCTCTAGAATATGAATCAAGAGCTGAATGCCAAGTTCAGTACTATTAGCTCTGTAGACACTACATAGGGCAAATGAATGGATAGCAGGAGGAAACCAGAGTGCCTGGAGAAAATCTGTGCTGTCAAAGAGACTCCTCCTCTCCTTCACATGGAGACTGGGACCGACATGGGATTGAACCCGGAACCTCAGCTGTGACGTCACCGATGTTTGCACTTTGCCACAATGACACCTCTTATTATCTCCTCTATTGTGAACAGACAGTCAGTAAGTAAATACTACAAGGAGTTGTAAGTGATGTCACCATTAGACGCTATAGGGCTACACTTTACCTTGGAACTGTCCGGATCAACTGCAGTAAGGGTACCAACAATTCCCCCTTTCGGTGTGTCTTCAGGGACTGAATCCACTGAAATTTTCACCACGATTGGTGCCTCGTTGACATCTATCACTCTCACTGTCATGACTTTAAGCAAGGTCAAACCTGCCTTGTCTTTACAGATCACCTGTAATGAGAATGGCAAATTAGACAAGAGGCCGCTCGTTTTTAAAAATATTTGCTGAGAGCAAGAGCCAAAGAGAGTCTTCCTTGCTGTTACATGAAGTATGGTCCGACTGGGAATGGGGAACCCGCATGACTGCAGATGGCGCAGTCAGTATAAGACCCGAATGACGTACTGACGTCACTTTTTTCGCTGTTGACGTCACGTCGTCAAAGCATGTGTACATTTTTCTACACAATTTTCCGTGCAAATTTTCCCCAAAGACGTTGTCAGTATTGGCATCCTGTGGCATTTCTGACGAAACAAAACAGTGATATATGGAGAACTTTGAACATGAAACAGGACAGTGTAATTTAATCAAAATTGAACCAAAGAGAGTGGTTTATTTTGGGGCAAGAAGTAAATGGAAATACTGTTAGAAAATAGGACTTCCGGGTCTTACACTGACAGCGCCACGTCGTGGCGTAGTTCTGCGGGTTCCTCATTGAACCTGGACCTCAGTGGTTGCAGGTGTGATTGTTTCCGCTGCACCACTCTGACAGCCGTTGGAGTTCAGAGTCAGAACTTACATCAAACATGTAGACGCTCTTCTTCTCATAATCTATTGACGGGACACTGACAAAGAGGAGAGTATTTTCCTTGATCTGAAAAATGAAGAGTCCTGGATGAAATGAGGAACCGGACGAACTAACGTCACGACGTGGCGCTGCGATCGATGAGACCGAAGTTTCTTTTTTCAACGTGGTTTCAAGTCATTTCCATTAACTTCTGGCGTGAAATAAACCCTATTTTTTCGGTCGCATGACATTAAAATTTACACCATCTTGTCGCGGATGAAAATTTCTGCAATTTCTTTGCTTTTTTTTCTTAAAATAAAGAGGTAGGATGGCGATAACGGCAACGTCTTTATCTTATTTTTTCCTGTAGAAAAATGTACAGCAGATTTTTTCATGACGCAACGTCAGCAAATAAAACGACGTCAATGACGTCGGTTCGGTCTCATCGATCGCTGCGCCGACCTGTCGGGATAAACGGCACGCCGGTTCCTCATTATGTGAGGAAATTGGAAGTTAAGCAATGTTGAGCATGGTCATGCAGGAGTTGGTTGGGTGACTGGCGTATATGTCACCATGGTTACACTCACATCAAATGGAAAGTCTGGTGGTAGTCCAACTTTGCTGATGGTACAAACATGTGTATCACCAATATCCTCATCTGTGACGGTTAGTTTCTTCACTACCGTCTCCTTAGGGCTGTTCTCTTTCACCTGTAAAAGAAATGTAGATCGAGGGCCAGAGCTCGAGCTGAGACATCATGAAGTCAGCTTGTTTGATGCAAGTAGCAATAGCACAGCAACAACTTTACTGACAAAAGGGCTCTTTTGATGGGGTTCATCCATAATAAATCAGGTCCTCTTAGCATCACTCCCCAACTCATGCACAAGCCTCGTGCGTGTGAGCTGGGGAGCAATGCGAAGAGGACATTATGGATGGATGGGTTAGAAGCTGAATATCATTCTCAGAGTAACATCTGCGATGCAATTTGTGGGCAATCTTGACACAAAATTGTCGGTTGCCGTGAGCTGCGTCCTGGATACACATCTGCTTTAAACAAACTGTTTCTTACGGTTAATGTTGTTGGTGCAATTGCCGTGGGTGCCTCATCTACGTTCGACACGTCAACAGTTACAACCCCAACGAAGGATTTGGCTGGTTTTCCACTGTCTGTTGTCTTCACTTTCAAGCTGTATTTAGAGCTTGCTTCAAAGTTCAAATTCCCGTTGACTTTTATGACAGCGCCGTCGAGTTTGAATAGAGAATGAAGGGACGGGTCATCCTTGATGTTGGTCGTGGTCTTTGCCCTGGAGAAACATGCAGAGGAATCATTTTACAACTAAACCACAGACGCTGATGTTTGCAAGGAACTGAACTGTTATTTACTGGCTTTTACACCTCCTGTACCAGGCATAGAGCCACCAGCTCGCCTGGAGATCAAACCCGCTACTTCTTAGTTGGTAGGTGTGGATGTTTCCACTTTGCCACCTGGACCCCCACAGTTCAGTGAGGCCTATCTTATGAAGAATGGAGCTTAAAGTAAAAATGCTGCTTCAGCGAGTTACCAAGCGCTAAAACTGACTGTCACTGTGTACAGAATATAAAGCTGTCCCATAACCTACCCTTTTTCGATCGCCTCGATTTTGTAGGTGTACGTCTGTCCCTTATCCTGGTCAGTTGTTTCAAGGGTACCAATCTTCATGCCGACAGGGCTGTTCTCAGGAACTGGGGAGACAAGTATCATAAGGATGACAGCCGTCGGATCTTCATTCAGGTCATCAACGCTGATCTGAAATTAACAAATTGGTGGATTGAGATATGGTGGTTTGCCGGTTATGAGAATTGAGGACTGGATAACTGCCAGTTAGTCTTGAAAAAGACAGAGATTTCTTAGTCTGGTTGTGAGAATAGCTCCCTGAACAAGTACAGCCATTTTCCATGCTCACAGAGTCGTGCCAGTCACTTCACTTGTAAGTGGTATGCTTGGATCAACAGCCTCAAACTTACTGTCACAGGTGGATCCAGGATTTTGGGAAAGAGGGGGCGCACTGTGCTAGAAATATTGAAATCTGTGGTGAATTTCAATGATTTGCTCCAAATTTCAAAACTTCACGGTCGATTTTACAGATTTGTTGGCCGAAAGGGGGCTGTGTGCCCCCTTGGATCCGTGCCGGACTGTCTAGAGCAAGCACTTTTGAGGAGCATGCATGCCAACATCACTGAATAGTAGAATGTACTAAGTGGTGATGTCGCGCGTAAATGGCTGTCATGCAGTTGCGATTGCAATACATTCCTACCTTGAATATCTTCTTAATGGAAAATGCCTTATTGAGGAATTTTCCGGTTGCCTTCACATCAACAGGGTGAAGGTCCTTCTTTTCAAAATCCAAAGCAACCTTAGTCTTCAATTGTGAACCAGCCACTATGAACTTATCAACATTTGTCAAAACTTGGTATCTAACGGTCTGAAATGAAATGATGCCACATCTTACACATCCTGAAAAACTCAAGGTCAAGGTCGAGGGAGGCCGACAAAGACTGTGCTAAGAGGATACATCTCACATCGATCGCAGCTTGAGATGAGACAATGCATCATTGAGTAAGGTATCAATTTTCACCATCAAATCAGATGAAACCATGTAACAAGAGACAGAGTAGGCCTTACATAATCAAGAATGACATCATGTAAGCCCACTATTCAAAACATTGGCAACTTCCCACGACATTGTGACGCCACTAATGACGTCACATTTATGGTTGCATAACTTAACCAATCTTACCGTTT
This sequence comes from Notospermus geniculatus, assembly GCA_002633025.1. Lineage (NCBI taxonomy): Eukaryota > Metazoa > Nemertea > Pilidiophora > Heteronemertea > Lineidae > Notospermus > Notospermus geniculatus. The sequence continues at coordinate 16,229 of NMRB01004689.1, forward strand.
TGAGTGGAGAACCTGTCAATTCATTAATGACAGACAACTGACCAATCACAGCGTTGGCTTCATTTTCGTTCACAGAAGGTTTCCCATCCATTCGTAACAGCTTTGGGACATCAGCTGACTCTTTGACGTGGATATCGAAGGATTTCATATCCGACGTCAATTTGGGCTTCCCGTTGTCTGCACACGACACTGAGATGCTGAATGTCTGAACCTTCGTGAGTTTGGCAGCCAACTGGAAAAAACATAACACATCACAGTTGATGACCATCACAGTTGGATAAACTTAGTGTCATCATATTAAGCCATACCAGTACCAGTACTTAAAACTGGAGCACACGAGGAAAACCTTGGCTCCCAGAGACAGTCGTCCTCTCTGTCACTGAACAGACGTCTGATCGGGGTTCAAACCCATCACCACAGAGGTGACAAGTCCCACTGTTTCCTCTACACCACTCTCAACCCCTACCTTTATTGTGTTCGATGCCGTATCCATTGTAAATGTATTAGTATTGGTTCCTAGAGAGCAAGTATGTTTCTGGATTTCTTCGTTCTTGTTGTCGGGATCTTCGATGAGAACACGGCCAACAATCGTACCCTCTTTAGCCATAACGCTCACCTGAGAAAAGCAGATAATAGGGAATAGGGTGAAATAACAATACAGTTCCAGGCAAGTTCAAGGGTCAAGCTCACATCACACAAATGGTAAACACGACAAAATTCAGGAAAGGCAACTAAAATATTCTCACACAATGTCAAGGTCATGGTCATTTGCCAAGGTCTTACTACAATGTCAAGGTCAGAGAAGGCAAATGGACACCAATTCCAAAGAAGCAGCTTCGATTGTTCAAACAGGACAGGTTTTTCCTACCTCGTTGTTTGACAGGCCTTTCACCAATGGTTTCTCGTTCTCATTGAGGACATTAACAACGACTGTCTTCTCCACACTCATCTTGGGTGTTCCACTGTCGACAGACCTCACCAACACTGGGATCCTCTCCATTTTCTCAAAGTCTAGAACTCGATCCTTGGCTTTCAACATGGGTTTCCCAGCAACTTGGACAATCTCAACATATTCTGTCGCAGAAAGCAACGTCAGCGTATGCGTATCTCCTTTGTCCAAATCAACTGTTCGCAGAGCACCAATCTCTGCTTTGGCACCAAATGAATTCTCAACAACATCTGAATGTTCAAGGATAATCGCCTGTAATAGAAATGAGAGATTATGAAATGAACTTCGGTGCTCTCGTCATGAAACTGTCCTCTATTCTCAGTCGTGATATGTCCAAACAAAGTTACCCCCCCCCCCTCGCCAACCAACAAATGCCAACAATTTTTCATGAAGGTGTCCTAGAAATTGCATCTCACAGCGGCATTACGTTTTCTGGGGGAGAAACCACAGCCCTCTCCCCCCACTAGGGCATCTATGACGTTGGGCAACAAAAGCTACTTGTGACCGCCAGCCTCAGACCCCCTGCTACAAGTCCTGGACTTGCCCCAGTTCTGAGATCATCAGTCAACGTACTGTTGGTTTGTGATTCTTGTTTTTCAACTTGAACGTTTTCGTTCTTTCAAGTGAGCTCCCTGGAGACGTGGCCTTGACCTTGAACCTGTAGGACGGGTCCTCAGGATTGTACATCATCTTCTTGGCTGTCACGACCTTGAAGGTACACTTCGTCGTCTGGTACTAGAAATAAGTTAAGACAACCCTTGGTTGGTTCAAAACTTTGACTCAAACAAATTCGGCTGGGTTTTTCTCTAAGAAATGAGCTGAAAGGGGTAACTCGTGAAGGTCCAGCTTGTCACCCTGAGGTAATCAGTGGTCCTAGTGCTTGCTCCCTACATCAACAGGGATGTACGGAGTGACTGCTTTAAATAAACCACTGATGAGGCCTTATAATGAGGCTTGTAATTCTATGTCAATGCGTACGGATAGGCAGAGTGGTTGTAGCCTAAACACAAGGGCCAGCATCAATATACCAGTAGACAACAGTTGAACCTCCCTTGATAGACACCTCTGCCAGGAGAACACCTGTTTATTAAGGACAGTCCCAAAGGTGTCCTTAATAGAGATGTTCCACTGTACTTCTAAACCTTTATAAGACGTGAACTGGAAAACAGCGATTGCTTGTAAATACCTTAACATCAGTCCTCCGACACTGTTTCTTCCCCAGCTTCAGCATACCATCGGTGACCTCAACCACTTCGCCATTAATTGTCTCATCCTTGTCAGGGTCCGCCACAAGCAGGGTCCCAACCTCGGTCCCAGGGCTTGCGTCCTCATCAATCTCAGACTTGAGGTCGAGGGTTGCCAAGCTTAGTGGTTCATTGACGTTAGTCACTGTGATTTGGAATGCTTTACTCACCTGCAACATATGAAAAGTTGCAGTTCTGAAAGAGGTTGTTCTTATAAAGAGACCAAGCCAACAAGAGTCAGTTTTCTGATTAACTGCTTGCTCACCCCACCCCCGAGACACAAACCAAGTTAGTATCTTATACTTACAGAAAGAGGAGGATTACCATTATCTGTCGCTGTCACCTTGACATTCACCGTCCCCTCTAACTCATAGTCAAGGGGTCCATCAACGACCAGCGCGTTACCAATAACACCAAACGGTATCTTATCGTTGTTCTCAATAGTATATTCCAATTTCTGATTTGCGTCCTCATCTTTTGCTGACAAGACCCCGACTTTCGTTCTGACGGCAGCATTTTCAGGAATGGTTGCTCCTGAAATGGTTGTATTCATTGGCATGGATGATGTGGGTGGATGGGAGGATGTGGTGTAGTGGTTGAGGGTCAGACTCAAGAACAAGAGGTCATGGGTTCAATTGCCAATTGAGTCCCCAAATTTTTATCTCAAATACAGAGTGGGCCAGAGAAAGTGTCCCTCAAACACCAGCATTTCAAGTGAGCACTGAATGAGCTGCTCCTCGAGTTCCCCAGAAAGCGTCCTGGAGAGACTGGGCTTATGTGAAGCATTTTCATAGTGTGTGCAGTAAAAAGCACCGCTTCTCAATCCAATGTTCTACCAACAAAGAGACACAGCCTAGTGTCCCACAAGCCCGGCTGGTAGGAACGTGGGTATATTTTGTAACAAAAATAATACTAAGATTTACGTACCGATGAGGGCAAGGGCTGTTGGTCTGTCGTTAGCATCACCAACATCAGCAGTCACAGAGAATAACTTCTCCTTCCCAGCATCAGTGACTCCAACAGTAAGTCGATAACTCTTGGGGCCTTTCTCAAAGTCAAAGTTTGGTTTTGGTCCGACCTGTAACGATGATGGCACAATTAAATCACAGAGGATTCATTTATCTGGCATGTTAGCCTCCGAGCTGGAAGTTAAGCAACATGGCAAAGCGCTGGGGCTGTGGTCCAAGAGATCACGGGTTCGATTCCCAACCGAGTTGACACTTTGTGTTCTCAACTGGTCTGAAAAGGATCAAGTGACCTCTGAATGAGCTGCTCCTTGACTTCCTCAATGTGAAGAAAACTGTATGACAATGGAAAGCGCCATATAAAGCCTTTGTATTACTGATTTGCCAAGGAGGACAAGTAACTGATGAAAAGATGCCTACCTTCAGAGCATCTCCAGATATGGCAAACCTGTCAAGCATAGTGTCCACTAATCTCAGTTTGAAATCTTTCTGAGTCTGTGAAGAACCAATGTCTTCATCTTCAACCACAAGTATCCCAATAGCTGTCCCTGCCTTAGCGTTCTCCATCACCTGAGCAAAAGATCAGAATATTGTAAACCCTCAATCATGGTGCCAACAACACAGATTTGAGAACAGGGCCTGCTAGGTGTTTCGTGCACATTACTCAGAGAACCAACTTGCTTGATGTTAAGTGGCACACACTGAGAACAAGTCCTGCTCTCTTTGGCGCCATGCTGCACAGATGAGAGAATATAGGGCCTGTTCGATGTTGCTTCCAGATCAATGGGGATCTTTAAAACACATTCTTCTCCATCCAAATGGAAGCAAGTTCACCCATTGTAACCTTGAACAAGGTCAGTCTGATCATACCGTATTGGCACTGAGGGAAACTCCTGTGGGGTCTTCATCCACGTCCGTCACCATAACTGTGATACTCCTGTCCACATAGAGGGCGCCGTCACTGGAGCGGAGTGTGAGTGGGTAGCCATTTTTGGGGGTTTTCTCAAAGTTAAGTACAGCAGATGAGGAAACCTGTAGAAGAGATAAAGAGGGTACAGATCAGAATAGGGTCATCAGCAGTCAAGATGACACAATTCTGGCCAGGTATCTCTACAAGATGAAGTCTGCAGATGACGCCACTTCCATTCAAGAATGTAACAACCACTCCCGTACCCACTGACTTCATCATTACCTACCATAAGTGCTCCACCAACAACTTTGAAATTGGAATCATCTCCTTTCACAATGGAATAGGTATGAGCCTGGCTGACATCCTCATCAACAGTCGTCAGTTTGCCTATGACTTTCCCTTTCGTGTTTTCTGGCACTTTGATGACATGGAGGGAGGGTAACCCATTGATAATGACCGCCTGAGAATAAGAACACCTATGATTAGGTAAACATTCAAGTTTATAAAACTTGTAACAGCTCAATGTACAGTGGAACCTCCCTTTGTGGACACCTCTGCCAAGAGGACACCACTCTACTAAGGACACTGAAGTTCAGTCCAAGAGTGGCCTTTCTGTTCATTTTAACCTCCCTTATCAGGATACCGCTCAACTGAGGACAATAACTCCGAGTCCTAAGAGTGTCCTTATCAGAGTAGTTCCACTGTAAGTACATCAGAAGTCTTACCAGTCCACAGACCAGAGATCTGTTCGGATCATAATTGTTGAATTGCCCACAGGAAAACCTGGATCAGTACCCCAAACAACATGCCCCCCCCCCCATTTAGAAGATGACAGATCAATGATACTAATTCCAATTTAAGACAAGCCTGGTGGCGACTGGGGTTCGCTATGTCGAATAAGCATGGTTGGGATCGAGAAGTGAGGAATTAAGGATGTGGAGGAAGTTATGACTGTAATGATGACTGCATGGATACGCCTATAATACATGTTTTACATGCATTCCCATGCGAAATAAACGCAAGATCATTAAAATACACGATGAAAAAAACAAAAGGTAAAAGAAGAAACAAAAAAAATAATGAGTCGAGGCAAAGAAAATTTACACGCCCTGCGTATCGAACCCGAGACCTTCTGCTCCATAGTCAGGCTGCTTTACCACTCGGCCATGGCGACTATGCACTCTGTGCGGCGCTGATATGCGTGCATGTATTGTTTGGATATGTCAGGCGGCGCTGGAAATTTCCGCCTGTGTTGAAATTTCGGCAAAAGATGCACAATCGTTAACCTCTCCACCGTCAGTGTAGATATATGTATCAAAATAAATGTATCAAAATAAGAAACATTTTTTTGTATCAAAGACTGACGAAAACAGTGCGATTGTATATAAAGTACTGGTACATTACGATCTACATCGCTCATGCATATTATGCCTAATATGTGAAGAAATAGTCCCTCCTTGGTGTATTGATTGACGACAGGTCACGGGATCGCAAGGATAATGACTTCTCAACTCCTGGCCGGTAACTGCTTTAAAAATCGTGTCTAATCGTGCGCATTACATAAAATAGCTCCCAATAGCTATTGACAACATTGTCCATGTACGTATTTACATTTTTTAGTACAGTTTACAAACGTTTTAAACACCATTTCATCTACCGCCCAGACTCCCGTCTGGCCTCCCTATTAAAATGTCTAAAAATAGATTTAGAAATCGCCGAAATTTCTACCTTTCCTGACGTTTGTTCGTACTGCCCAAACAATCAGGTCGACAGCTAATGGTAGACTATCACCAGACGCAATATGACGTTCAAACACCGCAAAAGAAGGCCGTAAACGTGAAGTAAAGCTTGATTACGTCATACAAATGCCTTGGAAAAGTGGTGTGAAAATAGGGGTCCATATGGCCGCAGCTAGCGCTCCAAGCGGCTCCATAGCGAACCAACAAGTGGTCTCGCTTACCGTTGGTTTATCATTGAGATCGGTGACGATCATGGAAAACATTGTGCTGATCTCCTTCCCGCTGTGGTCAGTCGCCGTCATCTTACAGGTGTACTCTTTCTTCTCTTCATAGTTAAGCTTTTCATTGACCTTGACGTCTGCTTCACAGAGAGTTGACTGCACACCATTCTGCGGAAATGGAGTAAATTGAAGTTAATGTTTTGGGTTCAGTCTGATACCAACAATGTTAGAGGTGTCATCCAACTTTACACTTAACCCGGTCAATCCTGAAACCTTTCAGTCAAACTCAGCGGAGTTGGTCAATCAGCACCCAACCCTCATCATTTCTGACTGGATGGAGTGAGGCAAGGTGGGGGGAAAGACTCACACTAACAGTCTGATTTGAACCTGGGACCTCATGATGCTGGCCAGAGACCTGGGCCAATAGCCCACTGCGGCCCCTAATGCACAGTTCAAGATCATGATGAAAACCTGGTCATTTTACCTGAGTGAGTGTTTTGCAAACTGGCGTGCCAACAGTGAACACCGTACAGTCAACTTTGACGGTCAATTTATCGCCAATGTCGGGGTCCTTTATTGAAAGCTTCGCTACGACACTTCCCGTAGCTGTGTTCTCCTCTATAGCTATCTTCCCCCGGGTCACGTCTTTACTGTGTTTGCCACTTGCTTGCCATGTCATGCCCGAAGGTGCCTCTTCCATGTTTAGGACATCAATCGTTAATTCAGCGGATGCCTAAAGGATGGAAAGACAAAAGAAAGTAATGAAGTCGGCCCTGATCCATCGTGAGGGCAGTACAGTTGTAACTTTTGTGTACATCCAGCATTGCAGCCAAAGTGTGATAACTCTATCTTACCGACATTTTCGGTGTGCCATCATCTGTGGCGACCAGTGTCACCTTGTATGACTTCTGCACCTCAAAGTCGACAACCTTTTTCAACACAACCACGCCATTTTTGACACCAAAGGTGTCGCTAGCTTGTCCTGTGATCGCGTAAGTCAGCACTTGGTTTTTGTCTTCGTCTGTTGCAGACGGGATGCCGACTTTGTCCCCTTTCTTCGCTCCTTCAGAGATCTTGGTATTACTCATTTTAGGAACATCTGGTTTCTCATTCACATCGTTCACGTCAATCGTCAACGTCAATTCCGCATTGCTCGGCGGTTTCCCATCATCAGTGACCTTGACCTTGATATGGTGACTCTTCATCTCTTCGTAGTTCAGCAGACACGTCTTCTTTGATTTGCGGTCAAGACAACCAGTGTTGTCTGCAGCGACCTAAACAAAACATAAACAACCAATGACGTCTGTTCACTCTGGCTCAATGCGTTGTAATCAGTAAAACATACTGGATGTGTTCAGCCACACTGAAGGCTGACAGATCGCAAGATGTTCACCACTCAGAAACCTACGTAGGCCAAGGCTACTCGCTGCATAAGAAAATCTTGCCATAACAAGGGTTTCAATCACTCCTACTACCCTCGCTCAAGCATAGTCAGGGGAACAGTGACTGTTGGCCTTGAGCATTGAAAGATGATGAAGCCATCACCACCGCAGAAAAGCCTCTTGAAACTTAGTCCTAAACCTCATCTTCAATCTTCCTTCTAAGAAAACCAGCCAGGGATGCTGGAAGTCTTCAGAAAGACAATTTCTCAATTTTGTAGGTCAAGTTTTCCTTACCGTAACTTTGTCGCCCTCGGTGATTTTGAACCTTCCACCAGCATCATCCACCAACGTGTACGTTAACTTCTGTCTCTCTGACTTGGCGTTATCGGGATCCTTCCCCTTCAGAGTTCCAACCACTGTACCTGCTGCACTATTCTCATCAACCTACAAAAGAATTCGGGTCTTTCAACAACACGTGCAAACCTTGACACAATGCAATAGAACTGTGTCTTGACATCGCACACAAAATTTCTTCAATCCTTTGACTGTGTCAGAACAATCTCAAAGTTTGCCATCAACTCTCAGATATTTACTGTGTATGTGACTAGACTCAATTACCTCAGCTTTAGAGATTGCCAGTTCACTTGTCTTTTCATTGACGTCACCAACTTTCAAAGTGAAATCCTTCTCAATACTAAGGCCACCTGAATCAGTTGACTTGACTTTGATAGTGTAGGTGTTCTTGCTTTCGAAGTCCAAGCTGCCATCTGAAATGAACAGTGAATAGAGGTAACAGAGGTTACAAAATGGCAAAAGCCATGATATAAGTGGTATAACAGGGGTTACAAAATGGCAAAAGCCATGACATAAGTGGTATAACAGGGGTTACAAAATGGCAGATAGTGTGGTATAACAGGGGTTACAAAATGGCAAAAGCCATGCAATAAGGGATGTAACAGAGGTTACAAAATGGCAATTGTCATGTTGTAATAGAAGTGGAAGTGACTGCTAGACCAGTGATTGAGCTAATTATGCCAACATACCTGTTGATAGTTTCCCATCACTCGTCAAGACAAACTTTCCACCGCCATCGTCACTGAGGGTGTACACATGCTTGTCGTCCTTGTCAGGGTCCTTTGTATCAAAGCTGACGATCTCGCCTTTGAAGTTCTCCTCCACCTCAAGGTCCTTGTTGCTACCTGTGCTTGGTATGACCTCCTGCAAAACCAAAATGGGGGTCAGCCTGGTGGGACATGCGTCCATAAATCTCCCAAAAGCGAAACCCCCAAAGCACCAAAATGACTTCACGAGTCATCACGTCTCACCTTCTCGTATTACTGGGGAGAGTGATTGAAGGTGGGCAGCTTTATCCCTAGGACCTTCACTTGCAAAAATATTTTGGCATTTATTGCAGCATATGACAAACCATTCTCCACACATCATTGCTAGGTTGCTCACTCGTCCAGTCAGACTTTTTTTTTATAGATTGATGGCAAACTTGCCACACCAGAAGCCATAGCTGGCCACAGTATCAGGCCAACCAAGTCTGACACCACTTACCTCTGGTTTCTCATTCTCATCATTCACATCAATGTCAAACTTTGCGCTATCAACACCATGTTTGGATGTAACCTTCACTAGAATCGTATAACTGGATTTCACTTCATAGTTCAGATCCCCTGCAACTGTGATCTCCGCTTTAGCCTGCAACGACATTTAGATGATAATCACTCTAATCAATGGATATAGCTAAGATCTTTACTTCTGCTGAGGCTATTTCGGAAGTGCCAACTTGGAACAGTCCAAATGTTGTTTCAAGAGATTTTACCTCCAATAGTAAGTGCCCCTCCTCAAACAAGGACAATATTAACAGCCTATTTGTGACTGCTCCAGCAAAAGCAGGACTTACATGTATGGCAAGTGATCATCATTGGTCATCAGTTTACTCAACTATTATCACTGCTGTCCACTACTATTGCCAACTTGCAGAGACGTACATTTCAGCTGTTGCGCTGTAAGGCTGTTAACCCTCTCCTCGGTTGCGACAACCGCCTACCTACCTTTGCTAGAGCGGATTACATTTTACACTTACCTGTTGAAGACTTCCAATCTTGAACATTCCCTCCCCGTCGTCGAGCAGTGAGGCATCCACCAACGGCGTACCTGGTGGATCGACCGTAAACTCCAGTACTCCAACCAGCGTACCAACTGCGACGTTCTCGTTGACATTTGCCTTGTTGTCCTTAAAAACTGTGCTGCCATCTTTTTTCATAAATTTGAATGATTTTACACTTGATTTGCCCGTCATCACTGGTACATTGACAGTAGTTGATGCCTGGAAAGAGGATAAATCAGTGAGATGAGAATTGGCTTTACAAGCTTCCATGGCCTGATCACACTAATAAGAGATGTAGTGTGTCTTACACTACATATACAGGAGGTCCAGGTTCAAACCCAGTGTTAGTGGTGGACATGGAGCAGTTCTTGTCTCAAGTTGTCGAGTCAGTAGGCCCTTGGTTCAAGTTCAGTTATTCAACTCTCGGTATAGCACTCTACGTGACTAGCTCCATTAGGCCTCAGACCAACTAAAGCTTGAGAACAATGTCTACAGATTTAACATTATGGTGCTAAAAACCTACCTTCAACGCTGGCTTCCCATCGTCAGTAGCTTCGATAGTCAGTTTATATTCCTTCTCTGTAAGTTTAGCTGCAGTTGTTTTGACGATTGAACCACCCTTCACTGTAAAGGCATTGCCGATGTTCCCTGAGGTTATGGTGACAGTGTGTTTCTGTCCTTTGTCTTCATCTTCAACAACGACTGTTCCCACGACAGTGTTCGCAGCCGCGTCATCACGTACACCATTAACTGGAAATAACGCAATTAAATTCCTTCATAGATTCAAAGGACAACAGGCCCTAGCTGCCGCCCGTGTTGGTAACTCCAGACAGCAACCCACACATGCCCCTCCACAGTTGGTGGTATGATGGAGACAAAACAACTCGAGTTAGTTAACTCCATCCACTGTTAGAGGTATGAGGGACAAGAAATGTCTCAACCGTGAGGGAGAAAGAGGTATCCTGACTTATCTCTTTACCATAGGCCTACATAAATGAACCATCACACCATTTTTAGTCAAGCACCTTACAGAAACATCC
>NMRB01004690.1:0-32650 GCA_002633025.1 Notospermus geniculatus
TTTTAATCGAGTTCGCCTGGCGCTGTGCATTTTGGGATTCCGTACTTCTTGTAGCGAGTATACTTGGTTTTTGAGGTCCGCTCAGACCTGATGAATGTTTGTTACACAACGTCAACGACGTCAATGCATGCAATGGGAAAACAATAGCCATGTCGGCCTACTAGGCGGCTTGGGCTAGGCCTAATAATAATTGCGTATTAAAATAAATAACCAAATCATCATCAGCCTGGGTGGGCCTGGCTTGGTTGGCAGTCGATCCAGTGCCAGTGCAGTGCCGTGGCTGGCTTCATCGGTTGGGCTTTTTTTTCATTTTTGGGGGGGGGGCTGGCTGGGCTGGGGCCTGCCCTGGGCTTGGAGTGTTGGACTTGGTGGACTTAATATTTGGTCCACCATCGCCGCAATACCGGTGCGGTAGGCCTAGGCCTATGCTACCTCTCTTGCATTTGCCACTCTATTGAGTAAGCTGCCTGCTGTTCATTCATTCTTCCATCCACACCACATCTCTGCTGACTGCTGTCACAGTGTCAGTCATCAGGTCATTGCTGTGTTTGTCTGGGGCACAGGGTTTCATCCTTCCTGACCCATCCGTGGCGGATTTCAGCCATGGACGATGGTGGGGTTATGGTTTTCATTTTCAAGTTTTTCTTGGCTAATGGCAGAATGTTTGTTTTTTTCTTTCAGTCAGCACCTCGCCCCGGTGGAAGCAAGGGCAAGGGTACGGATGATCCCACAAAGTTCCTTCCTGTGTTACCATCCAAAAGGTCGAAGCCAGCATGGCAGCAGAATCAGCCTGCATTCCTGCTGACCGGTCGGCCTGGGGATGATGACAATCAAAATGGCATTGATCTGGTCTCAGAGCTAACAGCTAGTAAGTTAGTTCTTGAATAAGCTGGCACTTACGAAATAATGCCAAAATACAAGTCGTTTTCTCTTCCGAGTTTTTGTAGATTTGCAATGAATGGGTGGTAGGCCTAATTCAATGATGGATGAATACATGGTGTGCTCATTTTCAGGAGAGACGAAGAAAAAACGTGGCACCAAGAAAACAGTTGACGCCTCAGCAGCGAGTGGTGTCGGAACCGGTTTCACCCATCCAAAAAAAGACCGTGAAAACTTCAGAAAGGCCTTGGTTGACATCATATTGTAAGTTGTGAGCAGAGGGAGTTGCCGAAAAAAGTTGACAATACCTGCCTTTATGCCTGTTGATAACTGCATTGAACTTAGCTCCCTCACATGAGAGTTTTCTGGCCTTCCATTTTAGGCAAGAAGAAAAGGCTCCCACCCCCAGACCAGCTTCTGTAGACGGAGAACTTCCTCCCCTATCACGAACTGGATCTCCAACAGCAGCTGAAAAAGATATACTGGTGAGACTCTGATTTTAGCACCGTTTACCCCACACTGTGTTCTGTGTAGTTGATTTGAGCGAAGAGTAGGGAGCCCAAACTCTTCCTTACCAAATGTTCATTTCATTATTCACTAAATATCTAATTTATTTATCACAGCGATATTACTACTACATCCACAATGGTATCGATACCGAACACGTGGCACCCATGGAGGACTCCTGGCTTGAAAACGTACTGCGACTCGTGCCGACGTTGCTCAAGGACGGACACGCAGAAACGATAGAAAACCTCTCCGACGAAATGAGGGAGGATTATCTCCTGAGTGTAAAGAAAGCTATCGGTAAGTTAGTGTTTATTAGTGTTTTTGTGACTTTGACCCTTCTGTCATCTGCGCTCAAGGTTTCGTAATGTTCAAAAATTCCATTGTAAAATCTCAAGTATCGCAGTTGGTTGTATCCAACCTGACCGCTCTTCTCTGCTTAAAGGAGCTGGACGTCCAAGTTGTAAACACGATATTCACTAGTCTCGGTCACCCAGCCGCTCGGTCACCCAGCCGAATCGGAGGATCGAACGTTTGTGTCGCAGTACCTGCGGAACGAAACGGTTGGCTGGGCGAGACTACATATTCACTTCAGTACATATCACCGATAATAGGTGGCAGCACAGCGTGGATAGAGAACCAGTGAGTGGTTGAGTGAGTTGCATTGGACCGGGCACCAGTCTAACGATCACAGGGCGCTACTGGTGCTGCCACCTTCACGAAGGAATAAAACTAGTTTGCTGGCCAGTGTTTGTAAACAAACCAGTTTGTTTACAACTTGGACGTCGAGCTCCTTTAAGCACAATGAAAAAAGGAAATGTTCCACTTCTTCAATTCTTTTTTCGTCTGTTTTCAGTTGACTTTGTTCTCCGCGATCCCCGCGAGAAGGAAGACCAAAAAGACATTGAACTACCCCCCCACAGGGAAGAGCTCGCCGTCGTACCAAAACCCTGGAACAAATCATACTTGGAAGCCAACTTCCATATTCAACAGAACCTCCACGTGACCAACCCTTGTATGAACCAGGTGCTCGACCTCTGGCATCAGACGTTTAGGTAAATGTTCAGTCTTTGGATGATGGGTCACAAGCTTTACCCCTTAGAGCCAAAAATATGATGAATAACAAGGCAATTTCCAGAGTTTTTGCGAATTTTCGACCCCAACCGGGGTCTTCTTCAGGCTGGTACTTTACAATCCGAAACTCTAGAACAGGAACCAAAAATACATGTGTTTTGAAATTTTAACTTTATGACCTTTTCCGAGTATACTCGGTAACGGTCCTAAAAAAGAGAATTGTCGCACGAAGTATACTCGGTAACGGTGCTCTAAGGGTTACTGCTGAATATATGTCAGTGTTGCTTGGATTTACACCAGTGACTTGATTTGTGTCAGGGATTGGTGTTTCCCCGTTGAGTCCGTCACTCCGACTTCCTCTCCGTTAGCGTCATTCTGCCATCGTTTATTTTACAGCAAACTGCGCCTGGTCGACGACGATGAGTTCCACCAGCGACGAGAATCAATGGAGCTCTCGTTGTTCCAAAATCTGATCATGCGTCACATCGAGGCCGCGAAGGAAAAGCTTCTCAAAAAGTAAGATTTATAATAAAAATACAGTTGTTATGATATCAAGCATTTTTATAGCGAGAGCAGGTCTAACTGAGAATCAAACCCAGAACCTCAGAGGTGACAGGCCCCAGTGTTTTACTACACCACTCTGACAGCCCTGACTCANNNNGCAGTCAGAGTTTCCCCTGTCCTTTGTTATCTCATCGCCTTGAGTGAAACAGTTTCAGAATGATTTATTCAATCTTTCAGATGGTTCCCCGAGGTCCAAAACATCTTCTACCAGGGCAATAAGAGGAAACAGGTCCCGAGTAACCATGACCAGGCAAAATTGGAATCGTTTTTCAACTGCGCTTCTACAGTCATGACGGAACAACTCCAGAGCCTCATCTTGAACTCCATGGATGATTACACCGACCTTCTGTGTCAGCCAACGGTAATTAACCCACTAGGCCCTTGTGCATTTCAGCTCTCGGCCAAGGAGGATGCAGAATTGACCTCTTCCTCAAGTTCAGTGTTACGTAGGTTCCACTTCCGTTCAAATTTTCATTAAATATTTCGTTATTTCAGACATCAACCCGAGCATACGAACATTCCGGTTTCATTCTCCGTCTGATCCTTGATAACACGCAAATCAAATTCGAGCCAGACTTCAACGATTTTGAGATCGTGCTTCTGAATGTTTACGACGTGATGATCAAGGCGGCTAGCATTGTGCCAAGAGTGGAGACGAAATTGTACTCAGAATGGGTAAGTCACAAATGTCCTGGAACTTTGCCAAATTAATTCATTGAAGGTGAAAGAGGCAGTAATCAGCCAAATTAGTATTCATGTCTCTCGAGTCGGTATTTAGAGGCTGGTGGGCTATCATGATCTCGGTACCTTGTAATGATAATATCATGTGCTAATTTCGCACTATTTGCGTATTGTTTCCTTCAGAGCGGTAATAAGGCCAAATCATCGCTGAAACCGATCGTCCTTGATGACATCATCGAACAGCACAAGCAGCACGTCCATGAGATCATTGAACAGCAGAGTGCTGGTCCCATCGAACACGCCAAACTTTATGACAAATACAGCTTCCTCATCTCAAAACAGGTCAGTTTGTCGTTCTTTGCCAAGGGAGTTAGGAAAAAAGGGGCTGTGAGAGTGGCGCGGTGGAAATAACAGCACCTCGTCACCTCTGAGGATCCGGGTTCGATTCCCGGTGAGACCCGCTCATCGTGTGATAGAGAGGGCGGCACTCTCTGACAACGCAAGATTTCACAGGATTTGGAAAGTCCTCCGATGATTTAGCCTATCATTTTGCATGTTAATTATCCCCATGCCTGTGAATTCTGCAGAACTTGCCACAAACCACGGCAAGAAACCCTGTAGTAGTGGAAGCAGGCCTTTATTTTTCTGATAACCTCTCCTCCACCTCCAGGCTGACGCTGATGTCGACCAGTTCCTCGCCGAACACCACACGTTCGACGAATACGCCAAAGAAGTCAAACGATATCACAAACTCGTCGACGAAATCTCATACAACTCTGTGAAAGTCAAACGTTTGGGAATGTTTGAGGTTCATTGCGATGAGTTGATACGAGCTCTCGCCAAGCGAGCAGACGCGCTCTCCACCCGTCTGCTGTCACGGATGTCCAAAGACCACCAGGAGGCCAACAAAGCGTAAGTTTTTCAACAGGATTCCACAATTTAAACTCTCTTTAAATGCTAAGTACTTGATGAACAACTCTCTTTAATTGTTCAGTCCTAAGTGAACAACTCTCTTTAAATGCTCAGTGCTTGATGAACAACTCTCTTTAAATGCTCAGTGCTTGATGAACAACTCTCTTTAACTGCTCAATGGTTGACGAACAACTCTCTTTAAATGTTGAAGTTCAGTGTTTGATGAATAACTCTCTTTAAATGTTCAGTGCTTGATGAATAACTCTCTTTAAATGGCCACTTTTTCAGCCTTTGTGCCGATTATGATGCCATCGCAGAGAAGGCGTTGACCACACCCGCCAACACCGAACAACTCATGGAACTTCAAGCCTTCATCAAAACCGTTGAGAGCAAGACAATCTTTGAACTCGAGAACCGCCTCGCGGAGGCTAAAGATCGACTCGCCTTCTTGGTCGACTTTGCCTCATTCTCTCCCGCGGAGATGAGACTGAACTGCGACACGTTCATGTGGAACGGCCGCATGCCCGCCATTTTTGAGGAACACATGGTTATCGTGGGAGAAAAGAAGGCGCAGTATGAGGAAGCGTTGAAGGTATGGCAATGTTTTGTCTCTTTCTCTTCATGAACAACTCTCTTTAAATGCTAGATGAACAACTCTCTTTAAGTGCTCAGTACAATGCGAACAAGTCTCTTCAAATGTTCAGGGCTTGATGAACAACTCTCTTTAACTGCTCAACTTGATGAACAACTCTCCTTAAGTGTTCAGCAGTTGATGAACAACTCTCTTCAAATACCCAGTGCTTGTTTTTTGCAACATGATCAGATGAAAATTCAAGTTGTCATCGGAGCAATTCACCTTTTCACTTTCAGTACAAACGTGAACGGTTCATTGAAGAACTAGAGGGCTACACCAAACAGGTTGAAGAATTCCAAACATTCGGTGACATGAACGAGATTCAACGCTACTTGAGAAAAGCACAGACGCTCGACAACAGACTTCAAGCAGCGGCAGACAAGATCGAGGCTTTCAATGCTGAAGAGGAAGCGTTCGGGTGGCAGACGACGGCGTACCCGATGCGCCAGACGACCATCAATACCCTCAAACCATTCCTACAACTGTATGAACTAACGGTCGAGTTCAACCAGAAATACAAGTAAGTGAATCAATCCCAGAAATACAAGTAAGTGAATCAATCCCAGAAATACAAGTAAGTGAATCAATCCCAGAAATACGAGTAAGTGAATCAATCCCAGAAATACAAGTAAGTGAATCAATCCCAGAAATACAAGTAAGTGAATCAATCCCAGAAATACAAGTAAGTGAATCAATCCCAGAAATACAAGTAAGTGAATCAATCCCAGAAATACGAGTAAGTGAATCAATCCCAGAAATAGAAGTAAGTGAATCAATCCCTTGTCATCTGTCTGTTTGTCTCGTTACTCTTTATCAAACTTCCCCTTCCATTCTCCAGGCAGTGGATGGACGGCCCCATGGCTGAGGTCGACCCCGACACCGTTGACCAAGAGGTCGGCAACATGTGGCGCTCGCTCTACAAACTCGAGAAAGGCTTTGAGAATGTTCCAACATCGAAGAAGATCGCGGCACGGGTGAAAGCCAAAGTGGAAGAGTTCAAAGAGCACTTACCATTGGTGCAGACTCTCTTCAACCCTGGTCTTCGTGATCGTCACTGGGATCAGATCTCAGAGATAGTCGGCTATCCCCTCAAACCGGATGAAGAGACGTGTCTGTCGAAGATCGTGGACATGAACCTCGAGTCGTATATTTCGAAGTTTGAGGGCATCAGCGAGGCGGCGAGTAAGGAGTTCTCACTGGAGAAGGCCATGGAGAAGATGAAGGGAGAGTGGGACCCTGTAAGTGTAATATTTTGGTTTTTGTCCTTGGGCAAGTGCTTTACTCCCATTGTACCCTTACACCGGAGCTAGGGATTCCTGTTTCATTCTACTTTTCCTCAGAGCTCGGGGCGTAAATTCAGGCCTATGAGGAACATTTCTTGCCACAATCCAGAGCTGGAGGGTGGGTGAAAAAAAAATGTTTGTATTTGGGGTGGCATTTGTCCCTGTCCCTATGCTAGCTGCAGTCCTGTAATCTTGTCACAATACAGAGCTTGGGGGGGGGGGGTTGGGAAGGGTGAGAAAACACCTCTTTTGGTGACTTTGGGGGTGGTATTTGCCCTCCCTGTCCCTGTGCCAGTCCTGCAGTTGGAAAATTTCTCCTCCAGATCGAGTTCATCATCATCCCGTACCGGGAGACTGGCACTCACATCCTTTCCTCTATCGACGATATCCAGCTCTTGTTGGATGACCACATTGTCAAGACGCAGACCATGCGAGGGTCGCCGTTCATCAAACCATTTGAACAAGAGATCAAGTAAGTTCTCCTCTTCAGTGACAATATCATGAAAACCTTTTCACGGCAGTACACTAGCAATAAACCCAGCCAAAGCCTGAAATCTTGATATAAGCCCTATCACATGAGTATTCATTGGAAAGTACTCACTGAGAGCTTTCCAATGAATACCTAAGTAACAGGTTTCAGGGGCCTTCTAAGCATTTGGACATATTTTTATCTTTGTCACATTTGGCCTTGACAGTGGAAGTGTTTAAGTGCTGCACCAGATCGCCTTGGTCCACCCCACGGGGCTCAGACATGTTCATGTTGACTTATCCTCAACTGTCAGAAATTTGAAAAATATTTTAAACAAGGATTATCAAGTTGATAAGTCTGAGGAACTTTCAGTCAAATTTTTCTTGCAAAAACTGTTTCTTTTTAAAAAATGTTTGACACTTTTGACGTCTGCCAACACCTTCTGTTGATGTGATCCTGATCAAATTCTTTCTCCAGGGAATGGGAGGCCAAATTGGTCCTGGTCCAGGACATCCTTGACGAGTGGCTGAAGGTCCAGGCAACATGGCTCTACCTGGAGCCTATCTTCAGCTCGCCAGACATCATGGCCCAGATGCCCGAGGAGGGACGGCGGTTCACC
The DNA here is from genome assembly GCA_002633025.1 of Notospermus geniculatus. Lineage (NCBI taxonomy): Eukaryota > Metazoa > Nemertea > Pilidiophora > Heteronemertea > Lineidae > Notospermus > Notospermus geniculatus. The sequence goes on from NMRB01004690.1 coordinate 7,623, forward strand.
ACCGTTGATAAGAACTGGCGTGAGATCATGAAACAGGCTGTTCTTGACAAACGTGTGTTGACCGTCACGAGTATTGACAAGATGCTGGAAAAACTGAAGAAGTCGAACGAACTCTTGGAGTTGATCCAAAAGGTAGGTCGTCTGCTTGCTTTGTGTGTCGTCTGCTAATCACCTTCTTGACACCGTCTGCCAAATCAGGTGAAAGTATTGAAAAATATTTGATTGAATATCCTGCAGATAGCTAAAAGTAACGACATTTCTTCAAAAAATTCTCAATTTTCCCTCAAAGTGATCAACAAATGTTGACTTATTTCCATTGTTTCCAACTTCAGGGCCTGAATGACTACCTGGAGAAGAAGCGTCTCTACTTCCCACGATTCTTCTTCTTGTCCAACGACGAGTTGCTTGAGATTCTCTCAGAGACCAAAGATCCAACCAGGTACATTTTACTTCCTCTTGCTTCCAAGTTTTCTGGGGGGGCAGTTGACTTGGCAGCCTCGGCGGATTCTCAACGTTGTGGAAGAGTCTGCAGAACAAACAATTTGTGCACGAGAGGGAGGGTGACGTAGGCACACCATCACTCACGCCTCACGGTTTCGGCATCCTGAGCATCAGGTTGTGATGTCATATTACATGATGTCGTCACCAGCAGGTAACATGATGTTAAATGCAACACTGTGCTGATGACGTCTGTTTTGTATTCCAGAGTACAGCCACATTTGAAGAAGTGTTTCGAGGGCATCGCCAAATTACAGTTCACCGATATCCTAGACATCACGCACATGAAGAGTAGCGAGGATGAGATCGTCGAACTGAAGGATACAATCTCGACGTCAAAGGCACGTGGCCAGGTGGAAAAATGGCTGCTGGAGCTTGAGGCCGACATGATCTCCTCGCTTCACAAGGTCATCGGCGAATCTTTGGAAGGGTACATGAAGACTCCCCGTGGAGAGTGGGTCAAAGAGTGGCCAGGACAAGCCGTACTCTGCGTGTCGCAGAAATACTGGACGGACTACGTACACAAGTCCATCAGGGAGGGCCTACCAGCCATGGAGGAGTATCTCAAGTTGAATAATGAGCAGATTGATGAAATTGTCGCGTTGGTCCGTGGAAAGTTGTCGAAACAGAATCGTACGACGCTACAAGCGTTGATCGTGCTTGACGTCCACGCGCGCGACGTCTTGGTGAAGCTGGTCGAGTTGAAGGTCTCATCGGAGGAAGACTTCCAGTGGTTGAGTCAGATGAGATATTACTGGGAGGAGAACCAAATGGTGACCAGGATGATCAACTCCATGTTGAAATACGGCTACGAATACCTCGGGAACTCGGGACGTTTGGTCATCACGCCACTGACTGATCGTTGTTACAGGTAGGTTGGCGCGTCCAGACCCCTGTTCAAGTGGTAATACCCAGAAATGAACACTCAGTTTACCTCCTCTTAAATATCTATTTCAGAACCCTTTTTGGAGCCCTCCATCTCCACTTGGGTGGCGCCCCCGAAGGTCCAGCCGGGACTGGAAAGACTGAAACCACAAAGGATTTGGCCAAAGCTGTCGCAAAGCAGTGCGTTGTCTTCAACTGTTCTGACGGGCTTGATTACATCGCCCTTGGCAAGTTCTTCAAGGTGAGTTGGTCGCATTCCTCAACTGCCAGATTCGAGGCGTAAAATGTATAAAAATTGCTGTATTCAACCAATTCTTGTATCAGGACTAATCCCGATGATATCTTTCCCGTTTTCAGGGTCTCGCCTCCTGCGGTGCCTGGTCATGCTTCGATGAGTTCAACCGTATTGATCTTGAGGTATTGTCTGTCGTAGCTCAGCAGATTCTCACGATTCAGAGAGGTAGGCCGTCAGTTGTCTTTCTCATTCAGCAGTTAAAGTTTTGGGGAAAATTTTGAAGAAATATCATTTGAATCAACAAACTGAACAACTCCTCTTCAATTTGTTTTTCATAAAACTTCCCAATTTGGAGAAATCGCTCAAAGGAGATATCATCTGCTCTGCTCAGTGCCAAATATTCTTCAAGTTTATGACCTAAACAATTCCTTTTCAATGAGGTACCGGCAGACCTAATCCGCGACGCGGCGCTGACTATCAACTCGGTCAAAACTGCGTCATTGAAAGTGAGGCTAACGTTATTTTCCAATTAATTCTGAATAGCACAGCCTGTTTCTAGGCCAAATATAACTAAAACGTTGCACTCAATTTCTGATTTTAATTTTCTATCATTAAGTACAGAAGTGCTAAAATATATCTTATGGCTTTTGAGCAAAAATCTCTGCGGGAACATGATGAATTTAATCGATAAAGTTGACCATTTTAGCGTAAACGACAGGCGAATGGTCGACGTCATGGGTTGTGAATGACGCAGTTTTTGTAACGTCAGAATGACGCACGACGGCTGATGACGTTCAACAATCGCAAAGGCATGCGCACCTGCGTTTTAACCGAGTTGATGATCAGCGCCTCCTTTTGTTTGCCGGTACCCCATTGATTTTCCATAAAGCTTTCCACTTGGGAGTAATTGATCAAAGAACATATCGTCTGCTCAGTTCCAAAAGAGGTAACAAAAGTAAACATGTCACTATTGAGGAATCGACATGACATTTTGTCGCATTGTACATCACTTCTCTCCGATACAGGTATCAACGCAGGCTCCGACACGCTGCTCTTTGAGGGCACGGAGATCCACCTCGACCCGACATGTTCTGTGTTCATCACCATGAACCCCGGTTATGCCGGTCGCTCTGAGCTTCCTGACAACCTGAAGGCTCTCTTCCGAACCGTCGCCATGATGGTGCCAGATTACGCCATGATTGCCGAGATCGTGTTGTACTCTTGCGGTTTTGTCAACGCTCGGCCGTTGTCAGTGAAAATTGTCGCCACGTACCGTCTTTGCTCAGAACAGCTGTCCTCCCAGCATCATTATGATTACGGTATGAGAGCTGTAAAGTCTGTGTTGACTGCTGCTGGCAATCTCAAGGTGAGGTCAGAGTTCAAGGTCATATCCAAAGTTCAACGTCATATGCAATGTTCAAGGTCATATCCAAAGTTTAAGGTCATATGCAAAGTTCAAGGTCATATCCAAAGTTCAAGGTCATGTCCAAAGTTCAGGGTCATCCAGATCATCCACGAACGTTGACATTTGTTAGAAACAAAAAAGAACAGAAATTTCAAGACAAGATGCATCTAAATGTCAGGTGTGTGCGCCATTCCGTCCTAACGTTGTAATGTTTTTCCTTTGCAGTTGAAATACCCCGAAGAGAATGAAGACATCCTCATGTTGAGATCAATCATCGATGTCAACTTGCCAAAATTCCTCAGTCATGATTTGCCGCTGTTCAGTGGTATTACGTCTGATTTGTTCCCTGGTATCAAACTCCCGACGCCGGACTACGAGACCCTGAATGAGGCTGTGATCGAGAACTGTGCAAAGATGAACGTACAGTGCACCAACTTCTTCCTGGAGAAGATTCAGCAGATTTACGAGATGATGATCGTACGTCACGGTTTCATGATCGTCGGTGAGCCGTTCGGCGGTAAGACGATGGCGTACCGTGTCCTCGCGAAGGCGCTCGGTGATATCCACGAGAAGGGTCTAATGGAGGAAAACAAGGTCCAAATCACGGTCATTAACCCCAAGTCCATCACCATGGGCCAGCTGTATGGGCAGTTTGATCCCGTCTCCCATGAATGGTCCGACGGCATCCTGGCCGTCTCCTACCGAGCGTTTGCGTCATCCCAGACTCCCGACAGGAAGTGGTTGATCTTCGACGGCCCGGTCGATGCCATCTGGATCGAGAACATGAACACTGTCTTGGACGACAACAAGAAACTGTGTCTCATGAGTGGTGAGATCATCCAACTCGCGCCGACGACAAACTTGATGTTCGAGCCAATGGATTTAGAAGTGGCGTCCCCGGCCACCGTGTCCCGCTGCGGTATGATCTACATGGAGCCGTCTTCCCTCGGTTGGCGTCCGATCGTCAAGTCCTGGATGAACGAGTTGCCCGCATCGCTGACGGAGATACATAAGAAAACAATTAATGATATGTTCGAGCGTTTCTGCGACGCCTGCATCCAAATGATCAGGAAAGGTGGTGTTAAGGAGCTGTCGCCGACGAACGATACCAACGTCATCAAATCCTTGATGAATTTGATGGATTGCCTGATGGACGAATTCCAGGACGAGGCGAAAATTGCACAGATGGAGGATCGTGAAGTGATCTCCTGGTTAGAGGGTATCTTCATCTTCGCGTTGACATGGTCGATCGCGGGAAGCAGTAATGAGGACAGCCGTACCAAATTCGATCCCCTCATTCGTGAGTTGTACGAAGGCGGTATGTCGGAGGACACGAGGATCAAACTGAGCCTGACGTCGTTGGTAGATCCACCTGCCAAACCATATACAGTCCCGTTTCCGAAGGAAGGCGCCATCCATGACTATAAATTTATCAAGGAGGGACTCGGAAGATGGGAGCCATGGTCTGATATGATCCAAGATACCGCTCCGATCCCAAAAGATGCCTCGTTTAATGAGATTATCGTGCCCACCATCGATACTGTCAGATACACGTACCTGATGAATCTCCTTATTACTCACCAGAAGTCCTGTCTGTTCGTTGGGCCGACGGGGACTGGGAAGAGCGTCTATATTGGGGTGAGTTAAAATATGATACTGATACACGTGGTCTAATTCTGCCGATTTGACAGACAGTTTTGCATGGTCCATGATATCAACCTCCATATGGCTGGTATTCATAAAAGTTACCAAATGCTTTTACTTAAGATTTGCACAGTGAGATCCAATGTAAATGTACTGCAAAACTTGAAGTAAAAGCATTTGCTGGCTTTTATGAATACCAGCAAATGTTAGTGAGCTGTGTCCGAAATTGAATGAAGTTATGTAGGAACAAAATGCACAACTTTTCTTCAAATAATTTCCTAAAACATGTTCCCTCTCTGGAGAAACATGTACAGAAGATGTCGTCTGCTCAGGATATTTGATCTTAATCCTCTGCTCTTCAGGATTATCTTCTGCATCAGCTTGACAAGGAGACGTACAAACCAAACATCCTCAACTTCTCAGCTCAGACGAGCGCCAACCAAACACAGAATATCATCATGTCAAAGTTGGACAAACGTCGCAAGGGAGTCTACGGCCCACCTCTCGGCAAGAAAGCTGTGAGTAATTTGGATTCTCTCTCGATAGATTTGTAACACTTATTTCTGCCGTATCCAGATACTTCAAATTTCACTTCTCTTTCCAGGTGGTGTTCGTGGATGACCTCAACATGCCAATCCGTGAGACGTACGGAGCACAGCCACCCATCGAACTGCTGCGTCAGTGGCTGGACCATTGGAACTGGTACGACCTGAAGGACACAACAATGATCAAACTCATCGATATTCAGGTCATGGCTGCTATGGGGCCCCCTGGTGGCGGCCGCAACCCGATCACACCGCGTTTCCTCCGCCATTTTAACACGATCACAATCAATGAGTTTAGTGATGAGACAATGATCACGATCTTCCGAAATATCATGGAGTGGCATATATCAACAAGGTGAGTTACCGTTACGTCTGCCGGGCCTTTTCAAGTCTAGTGCCAAGTGGAACACGTATTTTGAAAAGCATTTGAAGGAGTTTTGTGACAAATTCTAAACAGAACCAATTTTCTTCAAAATATTTCCAGAAAATTTCCCCTGTTTGGAGAAATAGCCTGTGGGAAATATCGTCTGCTCATGAATGTCGTCTGCTCTGTGAAATTTGGAAAAATATTTGAAGGAATATCGTCCAAGGAGGATGAACACGACAAACCTTCTTTAGATTATTTCTGTGAAAATTTCCCTATTTGGAAAAATATCCTGTAGGAAATGTCGTCTGCTCATGAATGTTGTCTGCTCTTCAATACTTCGGCCTTGTCCTGTTTTATTCCACAACTAATCATTTCTCCATTGTCTGTTCCAGGGGGTTCGCCAATGAGTTCAAACCCTGCATCGACCAGATCGTCAACGGGACACTCGATATTTACAAGAGCGCCATGCAGAATCTCCTTCCGACGCCCGCCAAATCACACTACTTGTTCAACTTGCGAGATTTCAGCCGTGTTGTAGGCGGCGTCCTCCTCTCGACACCAGAAACCATGGAGGAACCTACGGCTATGAAGCGACTCTGGGTCCACGAGGTCTACCGTGTCTACTACGATCGTCTTGTCGATGACGCTGACCGCGGATGGCTGTACGGATTCGTCCGAGAGACCGTCAAGAAACAAATGCGGGAAGACTACGACCAGCTCTTCATCCATCTTGATTTCGACGGCGACGGGAAAGTTACAGAGGACGACATGCGTAGCATGGTCTACTGCGATTTCTCCAACCCAAAGTCAGATAAGAATGATTATATCGAGGTGCGGGATATGGAATCCTTACGCCACGTCGTGGAGGGGTATTTGGACGAGTTTAATAACCTCAGTAAGAAGCCGATGAATTTGGTCTTGTTTAGGTAAGTTGTTTGTGGAGTGAAATAAGTGGCAGTCTTTGGTTCAGGGCTGTCAGAATGGCATAGTGAAAACATCAATGCCTGTCACCACTGAGGTTCTGGGTTCAATCCTGTGTTGGACCCAGTCTTCTACAACCCACTTTGGATAGTACAGGCAGTTTTAACTTCTCCAATGGATACAGGAGCATTATATCTCATTCCCCTTTCCAGGTTTGCCATTGAGCACGTCTCCAGGATATCACGTATTATCAAAGTCCCACGTAGCCACGCCCTTCTTGTCGGAGTGGGCGGCTCTGGGCGTCAATCACTGACCAGACTGGCGGCTCACATGTCTGACTACGATATCTATCAGGTAGGTTTAAATCAGGGTTTCTGCCAGAAATTTTTTTGAGGGTACGAATTTCTTCAAAATCAGCAAAAAAATCATGAAATTAAAGAAAATGGTCCTTTTCTGTTCCTTTGACGGTACTAGCATAGTTCCCTTAGTACCCTCTAGCGGAAACACTGGTTTTGTGACGATTGGCGTTAGGTCAAATGTCATCTATGGGAGTGGTATCTGAACTTGTGAAGAACTGAGCAGAATCCCAGTTAACTTTTGAACCTTTTTTCACAGGTTGAGTTAAGCAAAAGTTACGGTACGGTAGAATGGCATGAAGATCTAAAACACATCATGCGCAAGGCGGCGGAGACGGACCAACACGCCGTCTTCCTCTTCGCCGATACGCAGATCAAGCAGGAGTCGTTCCTGGAAGACATCAACAATCTGCTGAACGCTGGCGAGGTGCCAAATATCTACCCGCTCGACGAGAAACAGGAGATTTGTGAGAAAATGAGACAAATTGACAGGTAAATTTTTGAAGAAATCTGATGTCGATTTCATTGCTGAATTGTGCAAACTTTCTTCACATTGTTCCCTAAAGCTCCCCTGTTGGGGAAAGACCTCCGAGATGTCATCTACTGAATCAGAAATTCGACTCTATTTTTATTTTTGTAGACAACGTGACAAGACCAAGCAGACGGATGGAACTCCAGTCGCCCTCTTCAACCTGTTCGTCTCGCGAGTCCGTGACCAGCTTCACATCGTCCTGGCAATGAGTCCTATCGGCGATGCGTTCCGTAACCGGCTCAGGAAGTTCCCGTCGTTGGTCAACTGCTGTACCATTGATTGGTTCCAGGTAAATTGATGATAGTCGGAATCGCAGTTTGTCTGTTTCTAAAGTTCTTCCAGAAATTGATTTAAGGGGTGTGGTGGTGAAGTTGTTAGAGCATTTGACTCATGTCTGAGAGACCATGGGTTTGATCCCCGATCAAGTGGTTACTCTGTACTCTCAGCTAGTCTGAACTGTGAAAGGATCAAGTGATGTGCCGAATGAGCTGCTCCTTGAGTTCCCCATGGTTTCTGGAGAGGCTGGGCTAATAATGTTAAGCACATATTGAGACTGTCTAACAGTGAAAAGCACTGATACAAAAAAGTCGTACAAATTTCTGGAGCGACAGAGGTTATAATGTGAAGTGCTTTGAGACAGTATAACAGTGAAAACTTCAAAAAGCTTAACATTTAACATGGTATATTCTTATATTTGCTTGATTAATGAATATTACTTTTTATTTCCCAGTCATGGCCCGAAGATGCCTTAGAAGCCGTGGCCAGCCGTTTTCTCGAAGATGTCGAGCTCGCCAATGAAGTCCGCCGAGGCTGCATAAGCATTTGTAAACACTTCCACACGAGTACGCGCAACCTGTCCGAACGTTTCAAGCTCGAGTTGGACCGTCATAATTATGTCACGCCAACCTCGTACCTAGAGTTGATCAGCACGTTTAAATCCTTGCTGGAGAAAAAGCGAGGGTAGGTATTCTTGATCGAGCCTCAGTCCATCGTCGTCAGGTTCTCTCTGCAGAAGATGTCGTCTGCTCAAGCAAAGCAATAGATACAAAAAATGGCTCACAACTTGTTTTCTTTCCATTTCAGAGAAGTTCTGAAACAGAAAAGGCGTTATGAAGTTGGTCTCGAAAAACTCGAATCAGCACAATCTCAAGTATCGGTGATGCAACAGGAGTTGAAGGACCTCCAACCACAGTTGGTCCAGGCCGGGAAAGAAGTTGATGAAATCATGGTCGTCATTGAACGAGAATCTATCGAGGTCGCAAAGGTTGAGAAGGTCGTCAAAGCTGATGAGGCGGTGGCCAGCGAGCAGGCGAAGGCGGCCCAGGCTATCAAGGACGAGTGTGATAGTGATCTGGCCGAGGCGATGCCAATCTTGAATGCTGCGTTGGCTGCGTTGAACACCCTTACACCACAGGTATGTCCCGGTCTGCGTTGCCGGGGGGGCGACAGAATACAGAGTCAGTCCATTGACAACATCCTCCTATAGCAGGGTTTGGTCTTGCTCCACTTCATACGCTCACAGACAAAGTTGTGTGAGTGTATGAAGAGGAGCGAGGTAAAAACCCCTGCTGTGGGAGGATGATTGGCAAAACAAAACACAAAATTCTATATTCTTTCTTTTAGGATATCACGATCGTCAAAACCATGAAATCACCACCAAATGGTGTCCGTCTCGTGATGGAGGCCATCTGTGTCATAAAGGGAGTTAAACCGGACCGAATTCCGGACCCCAGCGGTAGCGGGAAGAAGATTGAAGATTACTGGGGCCCGTCGAAGAAGGTTCTTGGTGACATGAAGTTCTTAGAATCATTGGTCAATTTTGACAAAGACAACATCCCTGCACCTGCTATTAAGCAGATTCGTACGAAATACGTCACCAATCCTGACTTTGACCCTGACAAGGTCAAGGTCGCTTCGACGGCTTGTGAAGGTCTGTGTCGGTGGGTGCGGGCCATGGATTCATATGATAAGTAAGTAGGATTGAAAGGGACAAATTCCGTTCAAAAAATGTTTGAAAAAATGCACTTGTTTTGAGAAAAATTGGAAAGATAATGCCGTTTGCTCATGTGTAATACTGAAGGATAGAATTTTGCGTCGCACAAGATTTACGAGCTGCGTTCCCCACTTTCTAGGGTTGCAAAAGTCGTCGCTCCAAAGAAGATCGCCCTGAAGGCAGCCGAGGCAGAACTCTCCGTTGCTATGGCGTCGTTGGAGAAGAAACGTGCCAGTCTACGTGAGGTCCAGGAAAAACTCGCAGCCCTCGAGACGAAATTAGAGTCGAACAAGCAAAGGAAAGTCGAACTGGAGGATCAAGTTGACCTTTGTACGAAGAAATTGGACCGTGCTGAGCAACTGATTGGTGGACTAGGCGGTGAGAGGGCCAGGTGGTCTGAGTCGGCAAAACAGCTTGGCATCAAGTACATCAACCTGACGGGAGATATCCTCATATCGTCTGGATTGGTGGCGTACCTCGGCGCGTTTACATCAGCTTTCAGACAGGTCAGTATGATATGATGACAGGTTTTCATAAAGTTCATGAAATGTGGTGGTTTGTGATGGTGCTGGGAGGGGGTTGGAGGATAGGATCTCTTCAACACTTCACTATCAAGGCCACTTTTTCAAAAATGAAAGCTTGAAACCCACCACATAGGTATTCATTGGAAAGCTCTCAGTGAGCACTTTCCAATGAGAACCAATGTGACAGGGTTTCTGTGAGATTTTAGGATTTGGTAGGTTTTAATTATGATGTTGAGTGATGAGTAATGGTGTCCAAATTTTCAAATTTCAGGACGAAATCCAAGACTGGATCAAAGAGGTCCGTGAAATTGACATCCCATGTTCGCCGGAATTCTCCCTGATCGCAACCCTCGGTGACCCGGTCCTGATTCGGGCCTGGAACATCGCTGGGTTGCCCACGGACAGCTTTTCCATTGACAATGGTATCATCATCAGGTAAGAAAAATAATCATCCAGACACCGTGATTGAGAGTGCAGCTGAAGCTGAAATGATGGACGTTTCATGTTTCACCCACTGTGGTCTCAACTGTATTTGACCTTTCTCTTGCAGTAACGCCCGTCGCTGGCCCTTGATGATCGACCCCCAAGGCCAGGCCAACAAGTGGGTCAAAAACATGGAGAAGGCCAACAACCTCCATGTGATCAAGCTCAGCGACGCTGACTTTGTCCGAACGCTTGAGAACTGTATCCAGTTTGGTACACCGGTCAGTAAAAACTGTACGATTTTTTCTCAATTTGACAGGAGTGTTTGACATTTTATGAAAAAAATGGCATGTTAAGTAAATCCCGCATCAACCTGGAACCTCAGAGGTGATGGTGACGCTGATGTTTTCATTGCATAACTCAAAATTTCTTTTTCCAGGTTCTGCTGGAGAACGTTGCTGAAGAACTGGACCCCCTTTTGGAGCCCCTCCTCTTGAAGCAGACTTTCAAACAAGGCGGCAGCGTCTGCATCCGTCTTGGCGATTCCACGATTGAATACTCGATGGACTTCCGTTTCTACATGACAACGAAGCTACGAAACCCGCACTACCTGCCGGAGACGTCAGTCAAGGTGACGCTGTTGAATTTCATGATTACGCCGGAGGGTTTGGAGGATCAGTTGCTGGGTATCGTCGTCGCGAAGGAACGTCCCGAACTTGAGGAGGAGAAGAATGCTTTGATTATACAGAGTGCTGAAAACAAACGGTAAGTCTGTCATGATTGGTCGTATTCGAAACCATAGCATTATTGGCCCTGGAAAGTACGGAAGAGGCCATCTCAAGCTACTCATGTTCCTCACTTGGATGGGGTCTTTTACTTGCCCTTACAAAGGTACAAAGTACATACATGTACAAGGCACCACGGTTTACTGTCCCATGCGACGGACATGAAGAGCCATGAATGATATCCCATATGGCCCGGGCAGGATTCGAACCTAGGACCTGCCGCTTGCTAAGCGGACGTGATAACCACTTGGCTATCATCGCTCGTCTGTCATTGCTGTCCATTTTGAATGACAGACTGGCATGAGCTGACAAGGTGACTGCAAAGAGGAGGTCCACTGTGTAGCTTTGTTTTTTGTAATCCACTTATCCGATGTTCTTCTCTAGACAACTGAAAGAGATTGAAGACAAGATCCTGGAGGTGCTGTCCTCGTCCGAGGGGAACATCCTCGAAGACGAGAGAGCTATCAAAGTCCTCTCATCCTCCAAGGTCCTCGCGAACGAAATCTCTGAGAAACAAGCCATCGCTGAGACCACGGAGATCAAAATCGACGAGACACGTCTTGGGTACAAACCGATCGCCATCCATTCCACCATCTTGTTTTTCTCGATCGCCGACCTCGCCAACATCGACCCCATGTACCAGTACTCCCTGACCTGGTTTATCAATCTGTTCATCATGTCGATCGAGAACGCTGAGAAGTCGGAAGAGTTGCAGAAACGTCTCGCGGCCCTGAAGGATCATTTCACTTACTCGCTGTATTGTAACGTGTGTCGGTCGCTGTTTGAGAAAGATAAGGTAAATCTTATCATAATTCAGTGATTCTGATGCAGAGTTTTTGGCAGAAGTTAGCTCTCTATGGGAAACTCAGCTGTAGAAAGCTATAGGCAGCTATTTGTGTCACTGGTCAAGGTGTAAAGTGGCTCTCTATGGGTAACTCAGACATAGAAAGCTATGGGCAAGCATTTGTGTGAAGTGACTTTCTATGGGTAACCCATCTGTAGGAAGCTGGGCAGTTTGTGTCACTGGTCAAGGTGTAAAGTGGCTCTCTATGGGTAACCCAGCTGTAGAAAGCTATGGGCAGTTTGTGTCACTTGTCAAGGCATTAAGTGGCTCTCTATGGGTAACCCAGCTGTAGAGGGCTATGGGCAGTTTGTGTCACTTGTCAAGGCATTAAGTGGCTCTCTATGGGTAACCCAGCTGTAGAAAGCTATGGGCAGTTTGTGTCACCGGTCAAGTGGTTCTCTAGACTATACTGCTGGAGCAGCCTCTTGATTTGAGGGAGTTTTTTCCTAAAATCGTTGTCGGTTTCATTCCAGCTTCTCTTCTCCTTCATCCTCTGCGTCAACATGCTGAAACACAACAAAGAGGTTGACGAGGAAGAGTGGCGCTTCCTCCTGACGGGAGGGATCGGTCTCGACAATCCACACACGAACCCCACCGCCTGGCTCCTACCAAAATCCTGGGACGAGATTTGCCGTCTGGACGAGCTGCCTAAATTTAATGGGATGAGAAAGAAGTTCATCAATTATAAAGAACAGTGGAAGCAAGTGTATGACTCTATGGTAAGTTTATTGATTGATTTATGATTGACAGCTGTTTGATTGACAGGTTCCTGGGAAATTCTTGGAGACTTTTACCTTTTTGTTCTCTTTGACTGCCAAGGCCAACTGGTCGAAAATGAAAAAAACTTTGAAAAGCTTAAAAGGTCCCATCATAACACAACCAACAAATCATGAAATCTTACAAAAACCCTGTCACATAGGTATTCATTGGAATGCTCTCAGTGAGTACTTTCCAATGAATACCTATGTGACTGGGTTTTGGATGATGAGAACAGAACACCTGAGTGATGATCATGATGATGGCGTACGTCGAGTTGTTGATGGTACCTAAACCCTATCAAACAGGTGTTCATTGTAAAGCTCTTACTGAGTTCTTTCAAATGAATACCTATGTGACAGGGTTTCTGTTAGATTTCATGATTTGTTGGGTGTGTTATGATGAAATAGCTGCTTGCCGTGAAAGAGTTTATAGCTGGTCTTTCCCTGATTTAACTGTAAAGTTGCTGGCTACAGGTATCACACTAATTTTCGTCCCGTTTTGCAGGAACCCCAGCACGAGACCTTCCCAGGAGAATGGCAGGAAAGGCTGGAGTTATTCCAGCGTATGTTGGTCATAAGATGCCTCCGCCCAGACAAGATCCTACCGACAGCCCAGGAGTTCATCACGAATAAGATCGGCAAGAAGTTCATCGAGCCGCCTCCGTTTGATCTCCCCGGCTCGTTCAACGATTCCCACTGCTGTGCACCGCTTATTTTTGTGTTGTCACCTGGGGCAGATCCCGCGGCTGCTCTGCTGAAATTTGCTGATGACATGGTGAGTGAAGTTTGTGTCCCCATTTAGATAGGATCACATCTGATGTCCACAGTTACCGGTAGTCGATTTAATGGATTATGTTATCCCTATTCTGACAAAATGGGGACACACACACAGGCTGTACATGTACATAAATTTGGACTTCACGCATGTCCCCACTTGTGTAGTACAGAATGAAGTGTCCCCATTTGGCACTCGATACACATACGGATAATTTGGTATGGCTGTTTGAGCAATTGGAAGTGTAATCACCTATCAACTGGTCAAATGTCTCATAACTCAGCATTCTAAGTTCGTAATAATCTTTTTCAGGGATTCGGCGGTGCCAAATTCGACTCCCTCTCCCTCGGACAGGGCCAGGGTCCTATCGCCATGAAGATGATCGAGCGTGGCATCAAGGAGGGGACCTGGGTTTTGCTGCAGAACTGTCATTTGGCTCCGTCCTGGATGCCGACATTGGAGAAGGTGTGCGAGGAACTGAATCCCGACGGCACACACCCAGATTTCCGTCTCTGGCTCACAAGTTACCCGACGAGTTTCTTCCCGGTGGCCATCTTACAAAATGGCGTCAAGATGACGAACGAGCCGCCGAAGGGTCTGCGGTTTAACATCATGCGATCTTATCTCAGCGATCCAATCTCGGATCCGGAATTCTTCGGCGGAGTCAAGAATCAGGTGAGTTGTGGATGCACTTCACGTCTGCTTCAGATTTCAGCAGACGGGAGAATGTGTCATTTTCAAAGTCGCTGTTTGAAAAATCGGAGGAGAATTTTGAAAAAATAATTGAATGGATGTTCTGTAGAGGGTCAAACAATACAAACTTCATTCAAATTTTTTCATCAAAAAATTGTCAGATTTGGAGAAAAGTTCAACTAAAGATGTCGTCTGCTCAGAAAAACTTCACCGTCTTCTTCTTCCATTTCAGGAGGCCTTCAGGAAGATGTTGTTTGGTCTGTGCTTCTTCCATGCCTACGTCCAGGAGAGGAGGAAATTTGGACCAATCGGGTGGAACATCCCGTACGAGTTCAACGAGACAGATTTGCGTATCAGCGTCCGACAGCTGGCGATGTTCTTCAACCAATATGATGTAAGTGCGTCTTTTCTAGGGAATCCAAGTTATCTCGTTGTGCAAGGATTTTTCTTTCAATCAAAATTTGTCTCCCTTGCCGTTCTCAATCATGTCCAACCTCTTCCAGGATATCCAATACGACGCCCTGCGCTATCTGACCGGCGAGTGTAACTACGGCGGCCGTGTGACCGACGACTGGGACAGACGCTGTCTCCACAGCATTCTAAACTTGTTCTACTGCATTCCGATCGTCGACGATCCCGACTACAAATTTGATGAGAGTGGTCTTTATCATGCCCCACCTACAGGAGAGGTAAGTTCTGTTAATATTGTTTGCCTGGAATCCATGACGTTGTGACACAACGTGACGTCATGGCGTAGCCATGGCATTGCGCACTGACATCACTTATTACATGACATCATGACGTACATTTCCATAGCGAAGTGTTTAAACCATTACCAAATACCTATGTATACATATTCTTGACCACTGTTATTATCGTACCATGCCGTCAGCGAATTGGAGAAATAAAAGGTAGCATGCTCATCCGTCAATGTCTTCACAAAACAATCACAAAAACCTCACTCAGATGTTGATGTATTTGTTGCATGTAACATCATCTCCTGCATAATATAACCAAATGCTGAGAAGAGTTAGTTTCACCCAGTCGTGTCAAAAAACTGACTTCACCATTGTTTTGCATAGACTGGCTCCTGTCTCTGCCAGCTACACACCAAGGCCACCAAAAGGTGAGCGCACACAAGTGTGTCGGCAGCAGGGATGTGAACCACTCTACATTCTCCATGCATCAAAATTTGATCACCATAATCAATTTTCAGTTCTTTTAGGTTCAGACAAGGCTAGATACAGAGGGCCGATTTCACAAAGTGCGTTTAAGACTTAGACGCCTGTAACTTCACTAAATGCACGCACTTCCACCATGCATTTGACAAAGTTACACGTGTCTAAGTCTTAAATGCCCTCTTAAATCGGACCGCAATGTTTTGCTCAAAATTTGTGAATACAAGTACACATTTGTTTCTTGATATAAGGCGGGTTTACACTTCGATCGAGCCACATTAATGGTTCACCATCAGCAGCTGTCATCGACAATGCTGTATGACATTGCTGATGACAGTCCACTGCAGTGGGACAGTAGCATGACGCCGTAGCCCATTGTCTGCAGGCAACGTGCAACAGTTGCGACCTGATGTCGGATGTGAAGTAAACCTACCTTTATCCATTCCTTTATCTACTTTGTGCATGATTCATTATCTTCACGTGATTTTGTTTCTTTAGTACGATTCTTACATCGAGTTCACTAAGTCTTTCCCACTGAACACGTCCCCGACCGTCTTCGGCCTGCATCAGAACGCCGACATCAGCAAAGATCAGAAAGAGACAGGAATCCTCTTCGACAGTATCCTGCTGACACAGGTCAGTGTCCATTTCGCCATTTCAACTTCGTGTGTTTTCCCGTACTAATATCTCGCAATCACTGTCCGAGAAAATTGGTCGAAAAAATATGCAAATTTTCTTGCTTCAGTCTCTGTAGATATCACAGCGTTATAGGCAACATCCACAAACTTGTCGCTATGGAAGGAACTCGTTGCTATGGAGATGAGATGCTGCCTTTCTGAATTGCTTCAAAATTGCAAAATATTGCTTTGAATTCCAAATAGTTGTCATCGCACCCACCTCTCCGAAGTAGTCGCCAGAGTGAAGGATTTGTCAGAAATCAGCATAGAGTAGCCTGACGTTATTTCATGGAGGTTCTTCACTGACGTCACAACGGTCACGTGACTGCAAAGAATCAGCCATATTCGCCATCAGATGGCTGGCAACGACGTCAAAACTGTCGCATCATGACATTTTGACGTCACGTTCTGTGTGTTGATGCTGTGTTCATGCCGTGACGTCGCTTGACGTTTTTATGCCCAATATGGCAGCATCATGTTGTCATGGAAATGTGACGTCATTCGAAGAACCTCTATTGGTTTCTGGTCTCAGCAGTAGGACTAAATACTGAGATTGGTACCGGGGTAGCACCCGTCGCCCCGAGTCACATGATTGGCCGAAAAGCAGCTGATTAAAAATGTGCTGATTGGTTGAAAAAAGCTTTGATTGCACATATGTTGAATGAGAGTGACCAATCAAAGTGTTTTTCACCAATCATGTGATACGAACAACAGACGCTACCGATCTCAGATTTTAAACCTAGTGGTGAGGTCGGGAACCAGTCTCCACAAAACATAATGGTTTTTACTTAACGATCATTATTAATCTGTGTCTTGTGTTAATTTTTGTTCACGTCACTGCATTCATGACACGTCACGTCTGCGGTCAAACAATCGTTTTTTGACTCGCACAGAAACGGGTAAGGTTTCTCATATCCTATATGCAGCATAGCTTAGCAGAACAGGGTTTGTGCTCGTCTGTGTATGCTTCAACGAAAAAGAGCCTTGAAATTCTTATGTATTCAACAGAATTTCTGATGTATCTAAGGAATTTCTGATGCGTCCATGAATTTCTAATGCATCCAAGGAATTTCTGATGTATCCAAGGAATTTCTGATGCATCCCATCCAAGGAATTCCTGATGCATCCAAGGAATTTCTGATGTATCCAAGGAATTTCTGATGCATCCAAGGAATTCCTGATGCATCCAAGGAATTTCTGATATCCAAGGAATTTCTGATGTATCCAAGGAATTTCTGTTGCATCCAAGGAATTTCCGATGCATCCAAGGAATTTTTGATGCATCCCAGGAATTTCTGATGTCAATTGTTTGCAACAGCTGAAAACGAGTAACACGACAGATTTCAGCATACAGTAAGCACAATCCCTGTTTCCAATTTTAGATCTACCCATCCCATTTAATGCCAGCATGAACCTACAATGATTCACTTTTCAGTTTTACAACTGTAAATACAATGTAATTACCAGTAATGGAACCTGGCCCTGTAAATAATGGACTTCAGCCCTGTAAATAATGGACTTGGGGGCCCTGTATTGTAAGTAGCAGCCCCCGGCCCAGTACATAATGAACCCAGGCCCTGTTGTAACAGCCCTCCTTAGTATATAATGGACCAGGCCCTGTAAGTAACTGCCCTTTTCCACCACATAGTGAAAGTAAGTAACGGCCCCAGCCCTGTAAATAATGGACTCAGGGTCCTGTAAGTAACAGTGCCCCCCCTTGGGCCTTTATAATGATTCCAGTTGCTTTGAGGTGATGGGCTGCTTAACTTGAGCCACTGAAATGTGGCTGTGTATGAGTATAGATTGTGACTGAAGGTGGTCGAGGAAGAATTATTCAGAGAAAGCAGAGAACTACATGTATTGTCTGTTAATGTGACTGTAGCTCATTTGCTGTCCACACAGAAAGAGTGCGAGTTGGCTCTCTATGGGTAACTCACCCATAGAAAACTATGGGGAATTGCCCATTGAGAGCCAACTCACAAAAGAAAGCTCACCTGAAGTGGTTTCTTTTGGCTTTAGTGCTGATCACCAGGAGATTTGACAGCCATCGAAACAAAATGTGATTCGTTGGAACAGACAGTACATGTTGACATTTTAAAGTAGTAGAAGTCATAGGCTCGTATTCTAGAAGCCTCCTTAACTCAAAGGTCCACTTTAAGCTTTTGTATTCTGGCCTGCAAACAATAGCTAAAGGTAAACCTTACAGTTAAGGAAGCTTCTAGAATACGGCCCATAGTCTTTTAATCCCTATTGTTTTTTCAGGATTCCTTGAACTCCACTCTATATTTCTTGCAGCCTACTTCCTATATCTCTCCCTATATTTCCTCTATAAAAATATAGTCTTCTCTGCAAGACAAAACTCCTTATAGAAACTGGACTCTTTCATATAAAACTTTCAGTGTTTTTACCGTACTTCTTTCACAAATCTACCTCTTATTTTTTTCCAAAAAAGGTCATAATCAGATATTGGACTGGGACATTCTGATGACAACCAGACCCAGTCCTTCTTGCATTCTGTCTTGTTTTAGCTCTAGTTTCGACTTCTATCACAAATCCCTTTCAACACAGACCATTTTTCACATTTGTCTACTCATTATAAATTGTAAAATATTTGTGTCGTGGTCTCTGAAAAACCATTTTGACGTCAGATTTACCCGGTTCTATGTATTTTTCTGGGGCATTTTCCCAGCTCGAATATATTGCCTACAATGTCATTTGCTTATCAAATTGATACAGACATATTATTTTCAAACCACTGTGAAACTGATACTGATACAAAAACGACCCCCTTCTTCCAGGCTCGTGCAGCGGAAGGCGGAGGAAAATCCAGCGATGATGTCGTCGACGAGGCGGCCGCTGACATCTTGAACCGTTTACCCCCCAACTTTGACATCGATGCCGGTCTGAGGCGGTTCCCGACCTCGTATAAACAGAGCATGAACACCGTTCTCGTGCAGGAGATGACCCGGTTTAACCGGCTCCTCATCACGATCCGGTCAAGTCTTCAGAATATCAGAAAGGCACTCAAGGTACGGAATTCACAAAGAAATTGGTCGCGAGTTTCATTCTTTGACCAGCCTTTTCGACTGTCAGAGGATGTCAGGGTGGCATAGTGCATACATCAGCACCTGTCACCTCTGAGGTCCAGGTTTGATCCCCAGTCAGTCCTGCTCTTCACGTAATAGAGAGAGAGAGTAACTCACGTTTTGTGGGGATTTTCTCTGGGCCCGTCGGTTTCCTCCTGCTGTACTTTATAAATTTCCTTCTAGGGTCTCGTTGTGATGTCAGCTGACCTTGAAGAGGTCGTGTTCAGCATGTTGAAGTCCAAGATCCCCGGAATGTGGATGAAGAAATCCTACCCGTCCCTCAAACCTCTCGGGAGTTATGTCACTGATTTCTTGGCCAGACTGAAGTTCTTACAGGTGAGGGGAAGTGTCATGATTCAGATATTTCAGCCCTTTTCGTCACTGCCATAGCCAAAGCATGAGAATATTTTAAAAACCTTGAGAGGTGCCTAAAACCTGTCACATAGGTATTCATTGGAAAGCTCTCAGTGAGTACTTTCCAATGAATACCTATGTGACAGGGTTTCTGTAAGATTTCAGGGTTTCGTATGGGTTGGGGTCATGAGAATTGCAGCACGTACCCAGTTGTGCCTCCTCGATCAGTTTCCGATCCAAGATGCGCCAGTCAGAGGACCTTATAGATCAGTTTGCCTCAGCATTTATCATTTTCTCTGATCTACCCGACAGGACTGGTACGAGAATGAAGCCCCCATCACCTTCTGGGTCTCCGGCTTCTACTTCACCCAGGCGTTCTTGACCGGCGTGCAGCAGAACTACGCCAGGAAATACACCATTCCGATCGATCTGCTGACATTTGACTACGAGGTGTTGGATGACAAGGAGTATAAGGAACCACCAGATGACGGTATGTTCGCAGATATGAAGGGTCCACCAACATGCCCTCCACTGGGAGGTACTCAGGAGACGGAGCAAGAAAACCATGTACCTTAGGGTTTTCAAAGTGTGTTCTGTACCAAAGGGTTAATTATGTCCTCCACACACCTCACGGTGGGGAGGACATATTGGTTTCGCATGATTTCTTTCTTTCTCTCCAATTTTCACATTCCCGGGACGGTTTTGCAAAAACCACTGAACGGATCGCGCTCAAACTTCATCACAAGCAGCAATATGATTGTTGCCAGGTCTGAAAGGCTGGAATTTTACATACTTGCATTATTAACCGATTTTGGGGCGATTTTTAATGAAAAATTCGCCGGCTCGCTGAGATCGTGACGCAGTCAACAACCATGACGTCGCCCCCAGCAACACAGCGTCACTCGCGGCGGCCGCGACGCAGTTTTCGCTGACGTCATATATATTTTCTCGGATGCACAGTGACGTCACACACTACTGCACACGTTCCAGGAATAATTTCTAGGTCAGTCATCTGGCCAATCGGCGATCGACATGATAATTACATTTAGGTCAGCATGGCGGCGTACATGTGCTCGTGTCAGTTCTGACGGCGTAGTGCCGTGGATAACTTCAGTATCAGTCTCCAAAGATTATCGTCACACACCACATCCAATCCTCAATCCAATCCTCAACTCTCAACCCTTTATTCTTAAAAACTTTCGAGAATCATCATCACAAAAATAGGATGTTTTAAGCGACGTAAACAGGAGCGACAAACGCAGTTGTAAAGCCGTGTGCATAGCCCCGGACGGCCCGGTATGTAGCTTGGCCTACATAATCATACATACACTATTAAATGACCAGATCGTCTCAACGAATTTCAACATGTTCAGTAGCACCAAGATACAGAATAGCACAAAATTGACACACAAAATGATATAAAACAAGAAGTCAATCTCCAGAATTCACGAATTTTCGACCCCAACCGGGGTCTTTTTCAAGTGGAACTTTACAATCTGAAACTCTAGAAAAGAGTCTTTTCTAGAGTTTCAGATTGTAAAGTTCCACTTGAAAAAGACCCCGGTTGGGGCCGAAAATTCGTGAATTCAGTAGCACCAAGATTATCATCAGACTTGGCACTTTCAGTCCCAAGGATGGAGAAACATGTTGGCATATCTGGATGTGGAGGTCATCAAATTCGCTGTTGAGCGAATTTAACATTTCTAGTTTATGTTATCTTCATTTTCAGGTGCGTACATCCGTGGTCTATTCTTGGACGGTGCTCGTTGGGACCGAAAGACAAGAAGACTCGCTGAACAGCATCCGAAGGTTCTGAATGATACGGTACCTGTGGTGAGTATAGCTCTTTTTGGCATCTGGCTCGTTGGTGCCATATCTTCCCATAATTTGGTGCCATATCTTCATAATTTGGTGCCATATCGTCCATAATTTGGTGCCATATCTTCCATGATTTCATGTCGTATCTTCCAGATCTGGATCAAACCATGCAAGAAAGAGGAGATAGCCGAGCGCCAGACGTACTTGTCACCAGTCTACAAGACAAGTGAGAGGCGTGGTACGCTGTCCACGACCGGACACTCCACCAACTTTGTGATAGGCATGTTGCTACCATCAGACAAACCATCAGAACACTGGATCAGACGAGGCGTCGCCCTGCTCTGTCAACTTGACGATTAAAAGATTTGAACATTCAAAACCAAATTTATAAGATACTTTCCAAAACATCCAATGGACACCATGACAACCTTTGAAGTGCTACCAACGTTAGTTTTCATTATTTCAGAGATCTTTATTTTGAGATATATTGTTTATTTTGTGTCAATAAATTTTGTGTTTATCCATGAGTTGTTTAAGCGACCAGTCCACGAACGTGCCTGGCCCTTCTTTGCAGAATTTTTGGTCTTGAATTAGACTCGTTCTTTCTGCTTTCATCAGAATTCGTCCAATTTCCACTGTCGCTGTGATAAACGTAGATTAACCTTTGCAAGTCACAGAATTTTGTTGTTGACTTCTTCCGGTAAATCATTGGGTGTTATAGTTCTATTGTAAATAACTCAAAAATCAAATGAATCCGTGCCAAAATCTAAACCAGTTTGGTTCGAATTTCACCTTTTTACACCCGTAATTACAGGGTCGGTCTTTTTCCGTCCAATATCTCGATATTGCGAACCCTCAGCTGTGATAACTTTAGTTCCTTCTTCGTGATGAATATCATCAGAGTGAAAACTGCTGTAACTGACTTGTGGATGGCGAGAACTGGAATGCATGACTTCGCCCTGTTATAATGTTTGGATTCGGACTGTACATATTATTGCCTGTCACTTGACTTGTATTTGAACTACATGTACTGTCTTGTGCAAAAGTTTGTGACACATCAGTGATGTTGAAAATGTGTATACCTGTAACTTGGCAGGAGGACGTGAATATTGTTAAGTTAACAGCCCATTTACTTTTGTACAAGACTGTACGGTTCTCTTGCTGTCATGCACAAGTAATTGATGTTACATGTATTTTGCTTGATATTTTGTCCAATTATGAGATTTTATATACGCGTTATTTTGTAAATGTGCCACGATTATTTTGTATAATACAACACAGATATCTTTTCAAAATAATAATCTACACCGGGTAGGAAAGGGTTAATGGCCATTAAAGGGGATGTTGTTTCCATGTCCTAAACTCCTGGGTGGGGACCAAACAGGATTGAACTCAGACCCACAGAGGTGACAGTCATGACACCCACTAGGCCATTCTGAGGGCTCAGTCGAATGGACAACTCGAGCTCCCTGCATAGTTTGTGCCTTAGATATGACATCATTCCATGTATTATAACCTATTATATTTTTTGTGAAATGAACATAAGTATAAATAGAACATACAGGTAGTCGTTATTCATTTCTTTTGCATGTTTGAGTACCTCTACCCTTGGAGGAATTATACTGTCAGTATAATTTCTTGAAGGAATTATACTGTCAGTATAATTTCTCCAAGCTCTACCCTACGAATTTAGCGACCAACCACATTAAAACACTTGCACCATCATGGAGGTATTTTATACCTCCATGGCACCATAAACACCCACAAGTCACCCGGCCTCAGTGCCGCCGTAGGCCCGTTTCCACGACAGCATTTCGGCTCCGCCGCAGTTTGTGGACGAGTGGTGCAGTTTTGGAAGACACTGGGGCGGGGCGTTGAGGTAGTTAAGGCCAGGCGCACATGGGCGGTAAAACCCAATGCGTTAGGGGTGTTTTTAAAGTTGACTGACCCAACGCTGCCGACTCCCGTCATTCGGCCGGGTCAGTCGATTTTAAAAACACCCCTATCGCATTGAGTTTTACCGCAAATGTGCGCTTGGCCTAACATGGAAAATATTTGGCTGAACCATTGAAAGACTCGCCCAAACCTTGTAAAAACCAGGAGAAAGGAGGTGAGTGTAGGTTTTCAGAGTGTTTGGTGAATCCCACGATGTTTCTGTGTGGTAATGATATGATATAAAATGAAATGTCTGAAAACCGCACCGCAAACGGTGGCGGGAATCGCTCTAGACTGATCCCTGTTTTCTGTTCTCGAGCACCTCGTAACTGAGAAAGACGTTGGGTGGCGCTGTAGTCGTCAGGATAATCCGAGTCTGTGACTAGAGTGGTTGGGTGTGGCGCTGTGGTCGATCTGAGTCGCAGCTGTGGCAGAGTCAATACCCATTACTAAATTTCAAGTGTTCGTAAGTACTGATCCACGTGAGGTTTGAGAGATTTTGAAGAGCGACCGAACACTTGATCGGCCCGGGGATAGGCCCAATCCCGGGGCCCAATCGTCTGTTTACGAATGGATGATTGTTGTTGAAATTGTCGTGGGATGGAAAATGATGATCGAATGATCGAAGTCAATATGTAGTACCTCGGTAAGTGCTTTTCTCATGTAGGCGTATGCGCAAATGAATTGTGAGAGTGAAGTAGGTAGTGTCTGCTATGTATAAGAGGACGAATGAGTGGTTATCAAGCAACTGACGAGAAACTGGCGCGGATGCAAGGGGGCGAATCCCGGGGGCGAACCTGGCGCACGCCCCCCCCCTTCGGCCAAATCTGTAAACTCGACCGTGAAATTATGAAATTTGGAGGAAGTCATTGAAATTCACCGCAGATTTCAATGTTAGCACAATTAATGCGGCCCCTCTTTTCCGAAATCGTGGATCCGCCCCTGGAAGATCGATTTGAGTGAGCACGGTAGCCTAGGGCCATATCTAATTCAATGGTTCCAGGTTGACCAAATCATGAGTGGTCGTATACACTACCCTTCCCGAAATTCAGCAACCAGCACTCGGACTGTTAGTTTTCCCTCTGCACGTCATCAAAAGAATTCAAAAACTGCGGTCAATCGTGACTGTCCCTTTTGTATGACAATGCAAGAGCCTAAAAATTCCCCCTTAGGGGTGGGTATACACTACACGCGATTCGCCCAACGCATGCGATGGTTCTTTGTTATTTCATGCCGCAATGCCTCCCAAACAAAAGCGATTCGCGTGCGATTCCAAATCGCTTGGCGAATCGCTTGTAGTGTGCACCCACCCTTAGCCGGTGACAGACTAGCGCGAGGCGGCGCGGAGCTAAGCGTTTTCTTTTGTGTTTTCAGGCACTACTGAGCACCATGTGCAGTGGAGCGCAAAAACACAAAAGAAAACGCGTCGCTCCGCGTCGCGTACGCACTAGTCTGTCACCGCCTTTAAGCTGGATTTAGCTGCACGCGGTATGCGGATTGCGGAACGCGGTAAGCGGAAAGTTCAATGCATTTCTCATACAACAAATCGCTTCCGCCGGGGATTCCGCGGCCCTATACCGCATTCCGCGCGTCAGCTAAATGCAGCCTTAGACGTCATCACTGAAAACTAAGCGCCATATTACGCATGCAGTGAGAACACGCTGGTGATTCAAACGTAAATCTTTTTTTCGTACGCGATTTTTGTCCATGCATAACTAATCGTGTTGACTATTTTTGCAGTTGTTTAGGCAAATAGAAGGGGTGACAGCTTATTATGTAATCACCCGTCACCCCTTC